>OVAN01001562.1:0-39786 GCA_900406275.1 Anastatica hierochuntica
TCTACCCACCCCCTCCCCCTCGAAAGCACAAGCATACCAAGCAGCATCTCATCGGTTACATGCATAATTCATTTCTTGCGTAATTCTCAAGCAATGCCATATTATCTCTAATTCATCACTATTAGCAGTTCTAGGTTCTCATCAAACAATCACATCCATCTACCTATGCTCGACTTAACGACCAAACACACATTCGCACTCTAGGCGTATAGTATTATAACTCAATACATATTAAAAGCAACATATTCATGGCGGTTCATATAGCCCGTCATTGGCTGGTTTAACCCCAGACTATCATCCAAACCTAGGCTCCAAACTAGGTAATTTAGAATACGCCCTCACCTTTGCCAAGATGTCGGCTGCAGACCCACTGACCAATCTCTGACACAAGCCGGACGCCTCCCCAAGTTGTTGAAGAAGTGGGTGAGCTTCCGTCTCTTAACCTCCTGCTCGTCCTCTTTTTCTTCCAGCTTCCCTTTTCCTTTGCGGTCCTCCAACTCCTCCGGTGCCTCCGGCTCGACTGAGTCCCGGGAGATGGTGTCCGTCCTAGGCTGCTCCCGGATCCCGGCCTCCCTCTGGTGGATGGTCTGACGCAACCCCTCGAGTTCTCCCAGTAGCTTCATCAGAGAGCCAAACTCATCCTTAGTCTCTAGGGTACTAAGCTTCCCATCTCGAATCAATCGCAGCACCCGGATTTTAGGATCTTAGGATCCAAAAATATATATATTAATTTTTTTGATATGAATTGTAGTTTTAACTTAATCTTTTTTGATTAACTAATTATCCCTTAAAACCCTCTATATTTTGATCCACGCCAAGCACGAAATTAAAATATTGAATAAAAATTATGTAATCAGTTTAAATTTTTTATTTTCTCATTATATAACATTTACAAAAATTTAATATTTACATTTTTTAAATTATGGATCTTGATACAAATTCATGTATCATTCATATTAGATCTAATCATATATTTAAATGGATTTAAATTTTGAATGACATGTATTAGATCTATATTTAAAAATAAATTAAAACGGTTGAGATTTCCACCATGCATATATAACATTAAATTGGAATATTTTGATTGGTTATTTTTCTTGATGTGTTCCTTAATTTACTCATTGAGTGACACATAAGATTTTTAAACTTCATTTTCGTCTCCTCAATCAATATATAAGATATGTTAACGCTTCTTATTTTTGTTTAATTCCATCTCAGAATTTCACACCAGGCTTCACCTTAAGAGCATGATTAATGGTGGTTTTTAGGAAGGCTCTTAAAAACAATTAATTACATGGGTTCTTAAGTAAAACCGAAGGACATCTTTAACCCAAAAACCCATTTGGGTTTCTTAATTTTTTTCTGATACAAAAAAAATAATAAAAAGAATCAATCGTGGACTGCCACGTGTCGGTGGGGCCCGCAACAGTGCAAGAAACCACCCAAGATCGTTTTTTATCTGGGGACTTTTAGATACGGTCTTTTAAAAAATGTGGGGCCCACCCCCTTAAGATCCCCACTAAGAGACCCGGATAATGGTGCTCTAAGAACCCATGTAAAAGTCTCTTAAATCTCTTTTTAAGGCCATGATTATTGGAGTTTCTTAGGGTATCTCCATTGGTAGAGTTCTAAGTGAATTTCTCATGAATAAAAAAATGGAAAAATGATAAAGTAAGAGAGAAGGGAAGAGAGAGAGAAGAAACGTTTCTCATTTGAGAAACTCTCACCCCTTTCTAAGAAACCAGCTCTACATTTGTCTAAATATGAGTGGATAACAACAATTAAAAAAATAAAATATTATTCTATTATTAAAACATTATTGTTGAGAAACACATGTAACATAGAAAAGAAAATATTAAAATAATAAGAAAAGTAAAGAAGAAAGAGAGAGGGGTTTCTTAAAGTTTCTAGTTAAGAACTCATTTAGTGTGTTTAAGAAACTCATTTAATATGTGTAAAATTTTTGGTGGTTGAAAAAAATAAAATTTTTAAATTTAATTTTTTTAAATGAGTTTCGATGGGATAATCATGCCCTAAAAAATTTTTACATGAAGTTCTTAGATTTTAAAAATCTATATCATTAAATATTATATTTTTTGTAAAGAACTTCCCTAACAGTCATGCATTAATCATGGTCTAACTCTTAAATGAAAGAGGCAGAACCATGGAAACAAAAGGGAAACAATAAAACATAGAGAAAAAAATGGTCAAACGTGTTAGCGAGCATATATAACTTTAACTATTCAAAGAATTAACACTTAACCCTAACATGGTTAGTAAATGAATATTATAGACAGATTAAAAGCTTCGGAAACATATACACGTATGCATAATGACGGCATAATACGACAGTGAACCATTAATGGTGGTGAGAAGTGGTGTAAAGCATTGAAAATATTTGAGGGAAAAAAATGCGATGGATAGGTTGAGAGGGATGAAGCCTGGTCCGAGAATCATAAAGAGTAGTTTTGTGTGTTCGTTAAAGGATTACTCTTCATGAACCTCGAGCCAAACAACATTCCTCTAAACCCTAAATCGCTTTACTAATAATTATGAAGAAGATGAAGAAGACAAGAAGTTTATCAACTTTATGAAGAAGAAGAAGGAGGAAGAAGCATGTGCTAAAAGGCAATGAGACGCGAGTAGTTTCTTCTATTTATAGAGAGGACATAAGATCCAAGAAGCCCTAGATTCTTCTTTTGTAATATTTTAGTTTAGTAGTTTTTGATTAATTTTGGTTGTTGTCATTTTATGGTGTGTGGAGTGGAGTATTACTTAAAATAGAATTATACAGTGGAACCTAGAGTGGTAAAATCCGACATACTCCAAGTTAGCACATTCAACATTCAAACCCCTTTTCATGATTTAAAATCAAATTTCCTTTAGAAAAAAAGGATCTACTACAATATTTTTCTTAATGTTTTGCTTACGTATCGCCATTTCCAAGGCCAACAGTAATCTTACTCTTATTTAAAATCTCTGTCAAGTCCCCAAAATTATAGTAGAATATGTCAAAAGAGTATTGTGTACGTGATAGCTACTAACACTATACGAATTACGAAGTTGTTAGAGAATCGCCTGGTTTGAACAAATTTGTTGTAATTTCGAGTCTGATTATTGATTTCCTCTGCGAAATTTACATATACGGGCTATTGTTTTTCTTAAAATTTTGTGTATAAAACCCAATTCTATAAACTCATATATACACACATAATTATAAATGTGAGTACATGCATATATGTCCAATGTACTAAATGTGACTAAATATGAAGGACAAGTACCTATCTATATCTGTCCCAATTTATTATTACCTTATTATTACTTTTGGCTCCACCTCAACGACTTGCTCAATGCTTGTCTTTTTAGTTATAAATTAAAGTAGTTGTATGCTTTTATATTTCTGCGGTACTTTCACCAATTCATGTAACAGTGGAAATGTTTTGCTATGTCATAACAAAACTGTGAGACTCCGATTTATAGATTCATATGTGTGAGGAGGGTTTATAAAGATTAATTGGCTACCTATGTCATCAAAATGCACTTATATTTTCGGTTATTGATCTTGATAGAACTCCACAGTTAAGTGTGCTTGTGCTGGAGCGCTACTATCATGAGTGACATTTCGGGAAGTGATTTCCGGAATCGTGCGAGTGAAGACAAAGCACGGAGAAAGATCGGGTGGTGATTGCAGGGCAGTAAATCATGACTTTAAAGTCTCTTTTGGATTAGCGATTTCGGTCATCGGACAGGATGGGCCCGCAGGCCCGTGGAGAGGCGTCGGAGCACACGGGAAGAGCGGTCGAGGGACGTTACAAAAACATGCATGTTTAACCTTTCCAACACAAAAAAATAACTGAAATCCTGGTTGGCATATATAAGAGGAGTTCTTTGAGAAAAAATTGAGAAAAATTATGATGAAATTTGGATTGGAAATGTTATCATGTTCGAGTTGCGTTAGGAGGGATTGTCTCGCCAAAGACGAATATTTTATGTGATCTGATTCCGCTCTGAGAGAGTAGAAGTCTACGGGACTCTCAATCTCCTCCTAAAAGAAAAGGTTGTCAATATCTACACACATTAAATGTTGTGAAAACGATCAATGTAGGCTTTGTCTTCACAACGATGCTTGCCAAAAAAAAATCATCTTCTATGTCTTATTTCATCTCAATGTAAAGTTAACAGCGGAACGCTCTACCACTGAGCTACTACGAACTGATTTGTTTATCGTACTTATGCATATCATCATTTTCCAATCAAGAAAATTTGGGAAGGTTCCATGGGAAGAGTAACAATAAAGCCATGTTTAATGGGAGTTCTTAATAGGAGGTTCTTAAAAAAATAATAATAATATTATAATACAAGGAGTCTTAAAAACTTAAAACCCCTTGTAAAAGGTTCTTAAATATTTAAGAACCTTTTACAAAGGGTTTTTAAGCTTTTAAGAACCCCTGACATTATAATATTATTATTTTATTTTTTTAAGAATCTCTAAGGGATTCTCCCAATAAACATGCTCTAAGCTATAAAAACAATCTACTAACAATAATAATATGAAATTTCATGAGCATTTTAATACATTTAATCAAATACAGAAACTGTAGTAGGTTTACGTATATTTTGGTAGGTAGATTTATAGTGTATAGTTACAGTATTTATCACAAATAATTGATATAGTTTTAATTGGATACTCTAAAGTGGTTAGCTAACGAATGTTTATCGTAAACTTTACATATCTGTGTTTGACATTTTAATATTTTTTACGTATTTATTAAGTTTGTATATTTATGGTCTGAAAGGCTCAGGAGCTCGAAGAACACGTCACTACAAAAGCAAAGAGATAGAAAAGGAAACAAATTAATCTGAATCGTCCATTTCTTGTTAAATCGGACGGTGAAGAGCAAAGTTACCTGGGAACCGGACATGTCGGTGTCAGCGGGAACCAAGGACCAAAAACCGAGGAAAACAGCCCGGTTTACGAGGGAGAAAGAGACGATGACTCTTACGTCTGTGTCCGGTCGTCATGCATTTCTTCGCCTTCTTCTTCATTAAACGCACACAAAGTACAACACAAATAAATTTTAAACAAAATAAACCAATACTACTACTTATTCTATATATATATTTGCTTATAATATCGGAGGATCTATAGAGTTTAGGAATAAGTTCTAGTCCATGAAAGGTCTATTGTTATGAATCTGAATTCTAATAACAAAGATATATGATGTAGACTCCCTCCTCCCTCACAAACATCGTGTGACGTTACTTGCATGAAAAAGAACCAATCACATCACTCGACTATGGTCATTGACTCACGCATACATTTGTTGGTAAGCATCTTATCACTGCAGGGTTCGAACCATGACTTCGTGAAATGGTAGTAGAGGTGGTGCAATCATTGACCCACTTGCTACTCTCAAATAAATACAGCGTTTATGCCAAAGTTTAATATGAATTTTGTGTTGTATTATATTGATCATTGAGTTTAGTATTTATAGTACAAGAGATTAGGGTTTTCCTAAGAGATATAGAAAATGTAATCTAACTAAGAATATACAATATCGTAATACTCCCCCTCAAGTTGGTGCGTGGAGATCCGAGACGCCTAACTTGCCAAGTAAATACCGGAACTGTTGATGTGCCAATGCTTTGGTAAGGAGATCAGCAAGCTGGTCATTCGTGCTTACATGCGCCGTGATAATGTTCTTGGACATTATTTCATCGCGGATGAAGTGACAGTCATTTTCAACATGCTTCGTTCGTTCATGGAACACGGGGTTTGCGGCAATATGCAATGCTGCTTTATTATCACAAATGAGCTTCATAGGATTGTCGTGTGGAATGCCGATGGACAGAAGAAGCTCTTCTATCCATAACAACTCTTGAACAGCTAATGCCATAGATCGATACTCAGCTTCTGCGGATGAGCGAGAGACTTTATCTTGCTTCTTTGTTTTCCAGGACACTGGTGAGTCACCAAGGAGAACTACATAGCTGCTTAGAGAACGACGAGTTAAGGGACATGATGCCCAATCGGAGTCACTATAAGCTGTCATTTGAAGATCACACGTGGAAGAAAGGAGTATGCCTTGTCCTGGACAGCCTTTGAGATATCTAACTATCCTCAACGCTGCGTCCCAATGTGCCTGTCTCGGAGTTTGCATGAACTGAGCAAGAATGTGTACGGAGTAGCTCAGCTCCGGACGAGTCACTGCGAGATAGACTAGGCGGCCTATGAGGCGCCTATACTTCGTTGGATTAGAGTAGAAAGGTCCTTCATCAGAGGCAAGCTTATGATTTTGCTCCATAGGTGTCTCCGCTGGTCTCGATCCTGTAAGTCCACATTCTGAAATAATGTCGAGGCAATACTTTCTTTGAGAGAGATAAATACCATGTGGACCACGATACCAAGGAAATATTTCAAAACTCTCAAATCCTTCATGCGAAAACATGTATGAAGGTACTCTTTGAATTGAGCTATTACTGCAGAGTCATTACCGATGATGACCAAGTCATCTACGTAGACAAGAATGTGTAGGACCGTGTCACCTCGGACTCGCGTAAAAAGAGAGTAATCTTTTTGGCACTGAATGAAGCCATATCCAAGTAAAGCCGTAGACAATTTAGCGAACCAACACCTCGGAGCCTGTTTCAAACCATACAGAGATTTGCGAAGACGACATACGAGAGTCGGATCCGATGGTTGAAAACCTGGTGGTGGTTTCATGTAAATTTCTTCTTCGAGATCACCGTGAAGAAATACATTATGAACGTCCATTTGATGTAGTTCCCAGTTCTTAGCTGCAGCAACTTCAAGTAAAATCCGAATAGTGTTCATTTTAACCACTGGCGCAAAAGTTTCATCATAATCGACACCTTCTTCTTGATGATTTCCATGACCACTAATCGAGCTTTGTATCGTTCAATGGAGCCATCAGCATTATATTTGATACGATAAACCCATTTAGATGCTAATGCTTTCTTGCCATCAGGTAACCGTTCGAGAGTACAAGTGCCACTCTCTTCCTGTGCATCAACCTCAAACCCCATAGCATCTCGCCATACCTTGTGTTGCATGGCATCTTTGAAATGAATGGGTTCATCTCCAAGAGTGATAGCCGCAAGGAAGGCTGCATGTTTTCCTGAAAACCGATCACTAGAGACATAATTAGCGATAGGATAAGCACACGTACCTGAAGAGTCCGATGTAGACACAGAGATGTCGAGAACATGGTTTATCATTTTCTGTGCTGCGTATGTAACGTAGGGCTGCAGCCGCGTAGATGGAATCTTTTGACGCATGCCACGGCCAAGTTGCTCAGCAACAGGTGCTTCCGTCGGAGATGTGTCAACCGCCACAGGTGCTTCCAGCGGAGATGTGTCATGTGGAACAGAGTCGTGAGGATGAGATTCAGATATATGCAGAGGAGACGATGGCGAGCTTGATGATTGCTCGACACTTGATGAGTGTACGGGTGTTGAGTCATCGTGATTGCCGCTCCCCCTGTCGCAAATAACTCCAAAAGGTGAGACATCAACGGATTCTTCAATACTAACGATATTAGGAGGAGTCGCAGAGGATGATGTGGTAGGTGGCGCATCAATGATTGCAGATTTTGTAAAGGGGAAGGAGCTTTCATCGAATATGACATCACGAAAGACGAAATATTCCTTAGATTCAAGATCAAACACTCGCCATCCCTTTTGACCAAGTGGATATCCAATGAATATACATCGACGACTTCGAGCTTCAAACTTGTCTGTTTTTGCGGTTTGTCTTTTAGCAAAACACAGACAACCGAAGACGCGTAAATGAGAATATGTTGGCGGTGAGCCATGAAGAACTTCATATGGAGTTTTGCCTGCGAGCAACGGTGTGGGAGTGCGATTAATGAGATACACAACGGTTAGAATCGATTCACCCCAAAATTTGACTGGTAAGTGTCCTTGGAAGAGTAGAGCTCGCGCCATATTCAAGATATGACGATGTTTGCGCTCAACGCGACCATTTCGCTGTGGAGTCCCGACACATGAGGTTTGGTGAGCAATTCCTTTTTCAGCGAAATAAGATTTGAGGCACATGAACTCAGTCCCATTGTCGCTGCGAACCGTTTGTACTTGTTTACCAAATTGGCGTTCTGTCATAGCGCAAAAATTCTTTAAAACTGAAGCAACCTCACTCTTAGCAAGTAATAAATGAGTCCACACAGCTCTTGAGTGATCGTCAACGATGGTAAGAAAATAATGAGCTCTCGAAGACGATTTTGTACGATATGGGCCCCAAACGTCGCAGTGAATAAGAGAAAAACACATCGTTGCTTTATTAGAACTGTCTGAAAAAGAATCACGAGCATGTTTTGCTTGTATGCAAACATCACAAAGCTCATCGAGTTCAAAACTATGAGTATTCAAGTCCTCTAAAGTAGATAAAACTGAAGACAAAGCTTGTTTTCCAGGATGTCCCATTCTTTGATGCCACAAAATCGGCGACGTTGTCGTTATCTTGTTGACACGAGCTGGAACAATTCCTCGAAAATGATAAACCCCATTCTCTTCTTCACCTGCTCCAATCGGCATCTTCGAAGAACGGTCCTGTATCACGCAAATTTTGTCAGTAAAGATCGCAAAACAGGAAAATTCTCGCAACAGACGTGCAAGAGATATAAGTGTGCACGAGAGGTCAGGTACGAAGAGAACGCGAGTGAGTGTTCTGCCACCACCGAGGTTAAGAGAACCTTCTTTGGTAGCGTAAGAATGTTTGCCGTTTGGCAAAACTACAATGCTTGGAGAGATAGTTGTGATGTCGGCGAGCAACTCTTCATCACCTGTCATGTGATGAGAAGCTCCAGAATCGAGTAGAAAATCAACATCATCATTCTTACCAGATAGTTTTTCTTGAGGTGTGGTAGACTGCTTGATAACATTAATTATTGTTGACCATGCTTCTTTGCTGAGACCTGGTATCCCTGGATGTTCAGAGTCTGCGCTAGGAGAAGCAACAACATTGTTGGCTCGTGGTGGAGCACTTCTACCACGTCCGCGACCTCGGACGGAGCCGCGACCTCGTCCTCTGCCTTGAGAGTTCTCATTCCAGCCTTCAGGGTATCCATGTAGCACAAAGCACGTCTCTACAGTGTGATTTGTATGACCGCAATGAGTACAAAGAAGATGGTTGCGTGATCGAGTGGCTGCAGCAATTGCATTGACACCACTTTGAACTGCAAGACCATCTGCATCAATTCTCTCTTCTTTGCTTCTTGACACAGTGAGATGTCGTTCTTCAGAAACTAATTCAGAGTAGATGTGATCTAATGTCAAGTCTTTCTCTCGTGTCAATCTTCCAAGGAGATTGGTACGAGTTGTTCCGTATCGAGACCCGTCAAGGCCCATAAGAAACTGATGAATTCTTTCTTGTTCACGTCTCTTTGAGTGCTGGAGAAGAGTCAAACATGTCAAATCATCACAACAACACCCAATTGGCGGTTCATAATCATCAAGATCATCCCACATAACTTTGAGTTTACCAAAATATGTGGAGATATCTTGTCCATTCTGTTGACAAGCTACAATGTCCGTCTTTAGTTGATGAACACGAGGAGCATTACCTGCAGAGAAACGAGATCGAAGATTTTCCCACATCACCAAAGCACTATCGACCACGGAGATAGATTGATGTATCTTCGGGTCAATACTTGCATAAAGCCAACCGATCAACATTGAGTTCACCGTTACCCACTTGTCGTAATCGGGTGACTTTGATGAAGGTCTTTGTAAGGTTCCATCTATGAAACCGAGCTTCTGTTTAGCACGTAGATTGTTTCGTGCCAACTTAGCCCATCTTTCATAGTTGTCACCGTTGAGAAGGATTGGCGTGAGGACATGGTGAGGATGGTCTGAGGCGTGCAGGTAATATGGAGAGTTGGTGATTGTTTCCAGAGGAGGGCTCTGTTCTGAGGTTGAGGTTTTGATAGGATCTCCCATGACTAGAGTATATCAAGAGAAGAGAGAGAGAGAGAGCTTACGGGTATTAGGAGAATTTCAACTTCTGCGGAGATCGCTTTGAAGTTGAAGAGAAGGAAGATTTTGAGAAGATTATCGAAGAGATTAGGGATTTTAGGGTTTTAGCTCTGATACCATGCCAAAGTTTAATATAAATTTTGTGTTGTATTATATTGATCATTGAGTTTAGTATTTATAGTACAAGAGATTAGGGTTTTCCTAAGAGATATAGAAAATGTAATCTAACTAAGAATATAAAATATCGTAATAGTTTATAATTTGATAATATAACACATTTTCAATTTATAGATTGTATTGTGCATTTTTATACTAAATTGAAAATCTTAAATTTTAGAATTTAAGTTGTATTATGTACATTTTGTTATATATGTTTTAATTTGGATACCACAGTTCATTTGACATATAGTAACATATTTTGTTTTTTTTTACATTTGACCCTGCTAGAAACTATGATATTGATAACATTAATCATGATATTGGTGTTATATAGGACTTTGTAAATTTTTTAGTTTTAAAATAAAAAATGTGACCATATTATTATTTAAAAAGTTATCATTACAATTTACTATATACACAAAAGAATGTTAAAAATATATAACATATTCCATTTAACATAAGTAATATACGTTTTTAGTTTTCTAATTAATTGCTTTTTCCTTTATTAGATTATTTATTTTTAATTAATTAAAATTTCATTAAGGATATTTATGGAACCACAAAAGTGAATCTAACTAATTAAAATGGACTATCTCTAGTATTTTAGAATGTCCACCTCATAATTTTCCAATGCCCTAAAAAGCTGCCATGTCAGCATCCCACTCTTCTAACACAAAACTTACTAAACACTACCGTTGTGCTAAATAATTGGGCTTATGCTGACCGACCAAGCCCATGTTTATCATGTAGCAATGTTTTCAAATTCATTTATTTGATAATTGGACTATTCAATAAGGGGTTGCTTTTGTCGTTAAACGCCATAGATGGCCCATACCTAAGTGACGCTATCAAAACGGTGGCCCTTCACAATCTTCCTCTGTCGTGACAGAGAAACGCCTCCCACGTTTAAACCTAATTCACCACAATCTCACCATTATCGCTCCCATCCGACTTCCCCCACTCCGTTTCGACTCTTAGGCAAGAGTAATTACTCATACTTACTCCTTCATCTCCCCACAACGCCTTCCTTCTTCTCCTTTTTGGTCCGTCACTAAATTGCCATTGAAGTCTCCCTACGAGCCTTCCCACTTTCATTTCTATAACCGTCTAAGTAAAGACATTGATATCGCATCTCCCACCTATAAATCCACCCGCAAAAGCCCAACCATACCTCACCAAGAACACCACCCGTAGACACATGTTTACCAACCGAAAGATAAGAAAGAACCGTCGCCATGGACCACGAAGACAACTCCAGAATTTTCTCTCATTATATGACACAAATGCAATACATGTTAAAATGACCATTACACTAAGTAACTACACATGTGTTACACAAGTATCGACTGACTTGGTACCTAGCTATTATGCTATATGATCTTTCTCTACACTTTTGATTTTTACACGATGTAATATATGTTAACAAAGGCGACGAGTTGACCAAAATTGTTTAAAGCTTAAAAGAGTTTGATTTATGACTTTAATATTTACAATATACTTTTCAATAAACATCAATAAAATTCTCAAATTTCTCTATACTTTGTTTAAGTCAGGTGAGTTTAAGCTATTTCTCCAGTTTATGAGATCAACGACTACATGTTCAGTCAGACCGCCGGGGAACTAAAAGAATATCTTAACGCAGATAGCTACGAGATAGCCGAAACAGTAGGTCCGGATTATAGAGAAATGTACCCTACAGAGTATTTGAACTCCCTAGAGTTCCCAGGACTCCCAAAACATAAGCTAAAGCTCAAAATCGGTGTGATGCTCCTAAGGAACATAAACTAAAGAGAAGAGCTCTGTAATGGTACAAGACTGACAATCACACAACTGGGGAACAGGGTAATTGAGGGCGAAGTGATCACAAGGACAAATTCCGGGCAAAAGATCCTAATACCGAGGATTATTCTCTCACCAACCAAAACAAATCACCCATTCACACTGCGTAGACGATAGTTCCCGGTCAGGGTTTGCTACGCGATGACGATCAACAAAAGCTAAGGTCAAAGCTTAAAAAAAGTACTCCTATACTTTCCTAGACCTGTCTTCAGTCATGAAAAACTTTATGTCGCGCTTTCAAGAGTCACAACCCCACAAGGATTACAAAGCTTACAAGGAGACGAAGCGCAAAAAGAGAGTGTGAAGAATATCGTCTACAAAGAAGTTTACTGCGGACTACCGAGAAAATAAGGTACAAATTTCTACATCCAAAAATATAAACAACAAGCACTTAAACTTAAAAACAAAGCATACACGACCGCCTAAAATGACACATCAATAAACGGTTACATAAATCAACTAATAAAACATTCGATACCATTTGCAGATTACCGGATACAAGATATACAAAGATGCAACGACATCTTTACTGCATGGAAAAGTCCATCATGGCTATTCGAGGAAACCAATGACCACCCAATAACATTCCCATACTACAGAAGGAGGATTTGTTAAACCTAAAATTTATGTGTTTTACTCTACAATTCTTCCGCGTATTGAACACCTTTTAAATTGAAGACCTTATTATTTAATATTGCATCCATGTTTTAATTGCTTTCTTCTAAAACATTGCACACTCCAAATACATATGCTACATGGAAAACACAACACAAAAAATCAACTCTATTGATCAACAAGTAAATAAGACAAACTACCAATAAAAGATATGCACAAATCCGCGCGTAGCGTGGATTTTCTCCTAGTAATATATAAGATGCCCTAGACTTTTAGTATTCACTTCGTCAAGCAAAAAGACGTAATCAACGTAGAACCCAAGTATAATGCATAACTTAAACGTACGGTTAAGAAAGATTAAAAGCATGTTCATTGCGGTTTTTTATCGCGTTTCTTAGTAGTTTTTTTAATTAAACAAAAAAAAGAAAAAGCGGAAGAACTGCATCTTCCAGCTCCTAATTAAGAGCCGGTTTTTAACCGGTTCTTAATGTTTTTTTTTGTCAGAATAATTTCATTTTCGGATCCAAAATGGATCCGTTTCAAATCCGTTTTTTTTTGTTTTTTGGTTTTTGGATCCGTTTACGATTTTTCAGGTTTCGGATCCGTTTCAGTTCCGTTTAAAATATCCCGATCTGAACCCAAGATACCCGAAAATATACTCAAAAATACCTGAAACCAAAAGAGTCGAACTGAAATCGAACGGGTAACCGAAAATATTTCGGGTTTCGGATCCGTTTTGGATCCGTTTAAAATTTCAAAAACCGATTTTTAAGACCACCTTTAACGGAGTCTCTTAACACAGGTTCTTAGGTTTTTTTATAATTTAAAAATGTGTGGGCCCCACAAATAAAATAAAAACCACTTCTAAAGTAACTAAACTAAGGACCGATTTTTGTGAGTTTCTTCTACTGTTCGCGGGCCCCACCGACACGTGGCGGCCCGCGATTGATACTCTTTTTTATTTATTTATTTATTTTTTAAACGAATAAAAAAATAAAATAATAAAAAGGTTAGTTTTAAGATACTCATTATGAGCATCTCCGTTAAAGATGCTCTAAGAACCTCTAAAAGTTCTTAGCGATAAACATGCCCTAAGTCCAATGGGCCACTAATAAAAGTATCTTAATGATCATCAAACAATTGGTAACATCAAAAACATGATAGATCTATACATTCCCAATGTTGTGAAGAGTGAAAAAAAGGAAAACCTAAAAAAAATGCCTATCGAATAACCTTATTCCTTTAGAAGCCTTAACATTTCTGATTGTTTTCAATCTCAAGAAATCAATGGAGTTCGATGGAGAGAAGAGACCTTACACTATTCTAACCAGAGATGATCTTAAAGAGAAAATGAAGAAACAAATCGATGATCTCTCTGAGATCTTCTGGTTATCCAAATCCGATGCGACTGTCCTCCTCATGTATCTCCGTTGGGACTCCCTCAGGGTCTCTGAACGTTTGGGTGAAGACAAAGAGAAACTCTTGATGGAATCAGGTTTGAAACAAGTTGCTATCGGTGATGAGTTTCATAAGTTTGTTGATGAAAATGAAAATGATGATGTTCATGATGATGATAATGATGTAAATGATTCATCTTGTGGGATTTGCTTTAAGACTTGTGATGAGATTAATGATGATGAATTAATCTCCACGTCGTGTTGTTCACACAAGTTCTGCTCAACATGTTTCCGAGGGTATCTTGCGAAGACTTTCTACTCTCAAGAGAGAAACCAAACTATAATCTCTTGTCCTGATCAAAACTGTCGAGCTGCGGTTGGACCAGACACGATCGAGAAGCTAACAGAACGTGACAGAGAGATGTACGAGATGTTTATCTTGATATCTTACCTCGAAGAGAACAAGGTGTTAAAGATCAAACTATGTCCTTCACAAGAGTGTAACTACGCTATCGAGTTCCATGAAGATGAGAATGATGATGAGTTTAGTTTAAATGTTGTGTGTCTATGTGGTTATACTTTTTGTTGGAGATGTAAGCTTGAGTCACATAGACCAGTGACTTGCAACAACGCGTTTGATTGGTTGTTTAGAGACTTGGAGAAGTTAGAGAAAGAATCTGATGAATCATTGAGAGTTTCTTGTGTCCACACCAAGACCAAACGTTGCCCTAATTAATTGCCTTTCTTTTGTGGATCATGATGGTCAAAAACTTCGTCGGTTCTTGACTTGTGCATGCGGGTTTCACTAAAAACACTCTCTGATTCTTTCTGCGGAAGGCTCAAAGCATTAGGTTTCTTTATTACTAACTTGTGTTCTTGTTGATTTTTTTAGGTTATGTTTCTGTTCAAATTGCTTGCGGCCGAAGGAAGTCCACAAGACGAAGTTAGGGTTCTTTGGGTTTTGTGTTGAAGCGGAGACACAATGGGAGGAAGAGAAAGTGGAGGCTTCTTGTTTTGATAGCTGGAAAGCGAGTGAGATATCAATGGAGGAAGCTAAAACTGATCTACAAGATTTCGACCAACACATCATCAAGAAACAGAGTATCTTGAAAGAGGAAGACATTAGGATTGTGAGAGAAGGATTGATGTTGATTGTTCAATGCAGACAAGTTCTTAAATGGAGCAGCGTGTTCGGCTATTACCACACAGAATACGAGGTTTCGAAGAAGGAGTATCTCCGTTTATTGCGAGAGAATGCAACCGCCACTCTCAATGGTTACTTAAAGACCTTACTAGAGGAAACAGATCAAGGAGCCTTCTCTGCTTCTAACTTTGAAGAGCTTGGTAGCTTCAGGCACAAGTTATCCTCCGCGACAACCAACATTGGTAACTACTTTTATCATTTCATCAAGACTTTGAATGATGGTTTAGCTGACGTGAAGGTGAAGTCTTACGACAATGTCGCTGGTCCTTACTGGTTCTGCGACCGATGCACCTATGGAAACACTTGGCTTTGTAAGAAGTGTGAGATGTGCTGTGAATGAAACTTCAACACCTCCTGATGATCTAAGTGATTGATCAATCTTAATTAGGTTTCTTAAAACAAATAAACAAAGAGAAAACACATCATCATTATCAATTATTACTACAATAACCAATTCATATTATATATACAAACATAACTATGTTTATGTGTTTATCTTATGATCTATTACACAAACCAAGGTTGTGTGTTTTCTTTGTTTTCCCCACCTGTTTCAATACAATTAGCAGCTTCAAATACTTTATACAAGTTCATCTTCTGTAATACAAGTTTTGTTTTTTAAAGATCCTCTCACTCTCTCTTTATCTTGCTGTTGATAATCTGATAGATTCTTGATCAACTGTAGATTCTTCTTCATCCCAAGTTGCAGGTAAAGTTGGAAGCAACAATTCTTCTTTGTTCCTAACTTCTTCAAGTTGTTCCCACTCACTCCATTTCTCAACTAAATCACCAGTCCCTTGAAGCATTTTCACAACTTCCGACATCGCTGGTCTATCTTCTGGTGAGCCTTGTGTGCATAGAAGAGCCACTTGAACAATGGTTTCAACTTCTTTAGGATCATATGTAGTCAAATTGCTATCAACAATGTCTCTAAGTCTCTGTTCTCTCAGTAGCTTCTTTATCTGTTTTCATATACATCCAATAGCTAAAGATTAGTCTCATGTCTTAGAAAGAGAGAGAAAGAGAGTTCAAAGTCTTACATGATCAAGCAAGAGAACATTTTCCTCTTCTTCCAACCGTGAAAAATCGATTGCACGCTGGCCAGTAACGAGTTCAAGAAGTGTTATACCATAACCGAAAACATCGGTTTTCTCTGATGATTTTCCTGTGCAGAGATACTCTGGAGCAATGTGACCCATTGTGCCTCGAACTTGAGTAGTGACATGAGTCAGTGATGTGTCTACAAGTTTAGCTAAACCAAAATCACCAAGAACAGGCTCAAAATTGTCATCTAAAAGTATGTTTGCAGCCTTGAGATCACGATGTATGATCTTCGGGTTACAATGCTCGTGTAGATACTCTAAACCGTGAGCTGAACCGAAAGCTACACGCTTCCTCGTTGGCCAGTCTAATCCTTTCTCTCCCGCTTTCAAATCTGCATTTTCATATGTACAACAAACCTTCTTAGATAAGTTAATGTCTAAAGAGAACAGAGAAGATTATTACTACCTCTTAGTCTATATGCAACACTAAGATTTTCCATGTATGGATAAACAAGGATTCTCTCAGAGGAAGTTGTGCAGAAGCCAATAAGTCGTAAGAGATTCTTATGAACTGCGACGCTTATGAGCTGAATCTCTCTTTGGAAAGCAGCTTCTCCTCCAGGACTGAAGTAATCCGCAAGGCGTTTCACCGCAACTTTTGTTTTGTCTGGAAGCAAACCTCTATAGACTTTTCCAAATCCTCCTTGTCCTATCATATTACTCTCATTGAAACTATCTGTTGCAAGATGGATTTCGCGCAAAGAGAATCTTTTAAGTTGTCCAAATGAAATCTTTCTGTCATCTTCACCTGCATTTTAAAAGGATTATTAAGAGACAAGTTTTTGATCCAATGAGAAATGAGATTCTAAAACTATGTAATCTTATTACCAGCTACATCGAAAAAGATGTCTGATTTGGTTCTGCGAAGGCGATGGTGATGGTACATAACCATAGCTCCAAGGAATAAGATTATAGAGGCAACACAAGTAGCAGTTAAAGTGATGTCTCTTAGCTTCTTCTTTGAGGATGTGACTGAACACATAAATATACAAAGTTAAAGTCTAAATTATGTTAGTATGTGAACTGGATGTAGAAGAAAGAAATTAAAGAACCTGGAAGACGAGAACTCGAAGAACAAGGCTGATTCAAGCTTTTACCACATATGAGTTGAGTTCTTGAAAAACTGAAGAGATCACAAAAAAGTGATTTTAGTACAGAGAAGTTTCTTGTGACTTACTTAAGTATAATTCATGAAAAGAAATCGAAAAGATTTTACTCGAATGTTGGGATTGAGAAGAACTCTGTTGGGATGTTTCCTGATAAGTTATTGGATGAGAGATCCCTGAAAAATCAAATGTTCATGGTTTGATCTTAAGCCAAAACAATATCAACATGTCACATTTTCAAGAATGGTTTCATAAGAGGGTTTACAAATGCTTTAGATTCGAGAGACGACTCCAGCTTTCAGGAATCGAGCCGCTGAAACTGTTCATTGATAGGTTTAAAGTCTGTAGATTAACCATGTTCCCAAGATAATCTGGTAAAGAACCAGTTATACTATTGTTCTGTATCTCTCTGCATTGAAGACATCAAAGATTAGTCTTAAGGATTAATGGAACCTAACTATAAAGAATCTTGAATTGGAAATGGTTTGTTTGATGTTCTTACAAGGTAACCAAGAACTTTAGTTTTGTAATAGATGGAGAGAGTGTTCCTGTGAATCCATTTGAGGAAAGACTTCTACAAATTGATATGTAACAAAACCATTTTCAACACAATGCAAACTCTCAGGAAACTAAAACTTGAGAAGTGATCTTAAAGAGTACTTACAAAGCCACAACACTTTGGTCTCTGCAGGTGACATAAGACCAACTAAAGCAAGGGCTCACGAAGTCGCGTGTCCATTTTAGACGATTGCTAGAATCTTTAAGTGAATCTCTTAGCTGCAATAAAGCTCCTCCTAGCAAATGAGCAAAGAGATAAACAAGTTAAAACCATAGTTATCATTGAGTCATAAACAAAGGCTAATATTATGTTATAGTTTACCTTCAATATCTGGTTGAGTTGATGAAGAAGTGATTCCTACTAAAGCTAAGGCCATGAAGCATTTTAAGATGAATTTCTGTTTGCTCCATCTAAAGCAATCTCTTTTAATGATTCCTCTTCGAGTTCCAAGAGAATCGCGACAACTTTCACCCTTCCCTGCAGGTTATAAGGCATTCTAACTCACATCAAACTCACTTGGAAAAGCTAATCTTTGTCCTAAAAAAATACTAAATTGCATCAAAGATGATATAATCTTTAAAGAAAGTTTAAATATAAAACTTTATCATGTTACAAGAAACATATAACCCTTGTGATCAAACAAAAGGTTATATCAAAACATTAGTAAGCAAAATTTTGTAATTATGTCGTTGGTGTTCAAACACCTTCTCAAAAACCTTTATGTTTTCACCCAAATTATGTACCAAATATTTTGTAACTTGAAACTAGAAGAAGCAATAAAGTTTATATATTTACCATAAAACAATAAAAACCAACAAACCTAATTAATATATGATGGAAATAGACATTAAAGTGTAAGAGAAAACAAAGTTTTTAAGTACCTGACTGAGCCATAGAGAAGAACACTCTAAAACACAAGAGAACAAAACACATGAGTTGTAGGGAAATGGAAGATTTGTATAATAATGAAGCCAATAACAACAACAACAACAAATAATGAACAAAAAAAATCATCTAAAGAAGAAGACTCTTTTAGAAGTTAGTGCCTTTAATGGACCCACAAAAGGTATTTTTCATATATATATTTTTTTGATCAAAGTATTTTTCATATTTTTATCTCTCTAATATAAAGAAGAAGAAGAAAATGCTGCTTTGAGGGAAAGAGAATCCCACTAAGATGAAACATCTTTGATTTCTTAATGGAGAGGTGTATTTTTTCTTTCTTTTTTAAGCTTCTTTTTTTTTTCATGATCTCTTTTGCAAGTATGGTACTAAAAAGGTGATAAATAAAATTGACCCAAAAATAAATAAAAATATAAACAAAGAATGAATTGAGTCATTTAAAACAAACCAAAATTAAGAGCTTAACTATATTTGGAGAAAATGGCTTATGCTTTAGGAAGAGACAGAAGCATGTGTAAGAAGGTTCCACTTGTTCAGGTTATATTCCACTGTTTTGGATGATGGAAATACAAAAGGGCATTTTTATATATATTCCTCTCTTCTCTAACGTTCAAAATGAGATGGAAAAAACTATATATTATATACAAACTAAAATATATTTTGAACAAAAAAAACTAATGGAATCATAAGTTCGTTTAGTAAAGAAGTGGCAGAGAAAAATATTCAGCTTGGTGGATAAAATACTCCTACAATGTCTTATTCTTTATAAATTTCAGACTAAGAAATGGTTGAAAATAATTAATGAAAACACGAGTCATGCATTTTTCATATGTAACACACTTGAATTTGGTTAGATAAGAGTCATAAGACGCAAACAAATTGATAGTTGAAAAGTTTACTTTATTAAAACCAAAAAAAATTACTTTACCTTTTTGTATGATTGATCTTTTGATATATCTTTTTATAAATCGAATTACCACATTTTAGATATATAAAAAATACTAAAAGATGAATGTGTGTGTGATGTTTAGGTTTTTCGTAAATCCGTCGGTTTTTGGCTACGGAAATGGTTTCAACTTTCACCTTTGTCAACATAGTTTCTACGTTTAAAGTCAATACAATTCTTTGGTTGGAAATTTTTTTTTTTCATTTTTAGTATAAATTTTTGTTCCCTAAAAAGCTATGTTATGAATCTTGTAATGAAAATCTTAGATGTTTCTTCATAAAGATAGAAAGGCAAGCATGAAAAAAGTATATCAAGAAAATGTTAGATATTTGAAAAGGAAAATTAGGTATAATTAAAAAAGAAAACATAATGTGAGGAAGAAGCAAACTAAGAATATATACGGAATAGTGATATCATATAAATATGCTTGAACTTGAACATGTTCTTGTGCTCATCTCTCTTTTTATATACCGACGATTCTTCACCTTATTGAAACTTTTTCTTCGATCTGCAAAAGATATGGTGATCATCGCAATCTAAAATAGTATATTTTAAAAGTGAAAGTTTATCTACATTCACAAATAAAACAAATACAAATATGTGTTCTAGTATTATACTAGGAAAAATGTATTAAGATAAGCGAAACAAAAACTCAAGAGGAAAAATTGAAAAATATACAAATTCTAACGTCTAAAAATGTTGAAACCATAACAAAGTATTTTGTAGCTGTTTAAAATGAAGCTTAACTTTATTTACGTTTCAACTAAACTACCATCTTCGATCTTCAGACATGGTGTAGAAGTCTTTAAAAGCTTGGTCACTAGGCCAAGAAGCTTTCACAGACTACCATTGTTTATTTTAGGTTTTTGGTATTGATAAATTTCTTTAAAACGTATTCCTTCTATGTTCAAATAAATTTCATACACTTGATATTATTAGTAACCAAAAACAGCTTGACAAACAAAAATCATATTACATAATAGAAATGGTCAAACAAATTAAATATATTTAAAATCATGTATGGAAACTTGAAAACAATATTTTAAAAACATCACTTAGTGCTAAGGAGGGGTAGTTATTTGTGAATTTTGTGATTCATAAAATATATACTATTGCAAATAAACCTAAGGAGAAAAACACATCTATAAATTTCCTTTAAAAAATAGTACTCACTATATACTATTTTATGTGATGTTTAAGATTTTGATATACAATTTTTCACCAAAATTTTCATTTAATACTATATATAAAATATTGTCGATTAATGTAAATGATGTAAATGATCATAAAACAATTGATTTTTCATTTTGCACAAAAATTTGAAAACATCACTTATAGAAAAAAAATCCTTTAATAAGTAATTCAAATTTTTTGCTTTCACATAGCCATAACCATTCTACCTATTTCATTTTAGTTATAAATTTTACCAATTTGGAAATTAATATTTTGTTGATCCTTTCTCTCTTATCAGCACAACTAGTCAGCTAAACCACAGGGGTGATTGTTTTGGGTTGTGAAGACTTTTAATTTATTCTAAAGTCTTTGCAGTTATTATTTCACCAATCACAATTTAACTTTCCTAAAAACACTCAAAATTTATAAATTCTCTCACAGTTCAACTTCTATTTTTCCTTTTCTACTACTTGTTGTTTTGTAAAGTCAAGTTTACATGACTTTTTTTTTTTTAAAGTCACAGCCTTAAAAGTTAAAGTAACATTTTCTTAAACTTTTAACGGTAACAATCAATAAATAAAAGTTCTAAACAATCACCCCAACATTCTACTAAAAATTTAAGTCATGATTGTTTGTAGTTTATAAAATAGTTTTTGGATTTTAGATTTTAGCTTTTAAAATTTTTAAAATGAGTATTTCAATAAGAATTGTTAAAAAATTAGTTTTTGGTGTTTGGAAAGAAATAATGTGAATCAAGTAACATCTAGATTCTTTAATTTATAGAGAACTTAAAATTTAAAAACTCAATGGAGAAATTAATCTTTAAAAATCTAATTTTATAGTGAAAAAGCTTTTTTAAATATTTGAATAACTAAATTTTAAAAATGTTGATTGATAAATCAATTAATTTTTTAAAATCAAAAACCAAAAACTAGGCTTTAAATTAAGAGGGGAAAAAAACATGGAAAAAATATTATTAGAGTTCAAAGTCTTACTTTTTACGATAAAGTCCTCTGAAATTTTATTTACGAGACACGTGTGAAAGATTTATGAAGGGTATAATAGAGAAAGCAAGGAAGAAAATCGTTTTAGTCTTAAAACACTCAGGCGAAAAATCTGCAACTACCGATTACCATTTGGTTTTGCTCCGTCGTCACTAGGTCACACCATTTAGCGAATCTACGGCGAGGTATATGAATGCAGTGGAGATGTTGGAGGAGAAGGATTCCGAAGACTGGTGCTTCATCTGCAAAGACGGCGGTGACCTAATGCTCTGTGACTACAAGTGAGTCTCTCTCTCGCTCTCTCCTTCTACACACATTCTTTGTTTTCAGAGATTTTTATGCTTCACATACGGATTTGGAACTTAGTTAAACCAGTGAAACGTCTTTGAGCATCTCTTAATTTTCAAAATTAGGGTTCGTCCGTTTCAGGGCTGAGTGAAGCTATTTGGATTGTGTTCTTTATCAGAAAGCTTATGGTTTCACTCAAAGTCACTTTTGTTTGTTTAACAATTGATGAGCATTATTGTATGTTGTGATATCAAGTTTTAAATGTGTGCATATAACCTCATTGTGTGCTTCCTTGTTTCAGGGACTGTCCAAAAGTTTATCATGCCTATTGCCTTGAAAAAGATTTCCCAGCAAGAGAGAATCAAGAACCGTTGATCTGTCGTAAGCGCTAACCTTTATTTATATTTTCATTGCGATGTTATATTAATTTTGAAGTAGCAAGCTTCTTTGAATTGTGACATAGCTTTTGTCGTCCGTAGTTGTTTTATATCTGAAAACGAGAGAATTAGAGGAGGAATTAGTCTTCAGTTTGTGGATTCCTGGACTTTTTCCAGTTCTTGAGTAGTGACGAATAGCACCCATTAACATCTAAAAAGGGTAGAGTTTGAGCTTCTTTTAAGTCTTTTTAATCATTATGTAAGATAGTTCCTGCCTCTGTAGATGATTTGTTTCTTTAGCCTGCAGGAGCCATTGGTAACTCTATGTACAAGCTTTAGATAAACATTGTTTATCACTTATCGTGCACTATCGAGTCTATATATTCAAAAACTAATGTCTTACCTTGCAAGGTTCTTGAGTCTGTTAGAACTTCCAAACACACTAGAGGAACATAATCCGAAGATTACTGTGTCTTTCATACTAGCTCTCCGGAGGGACTAATGCTAAATTATAAAATTTCAATTTTCAGAGTGGCACAGTTGCTACTTGTGTAGCAAGAGACCAAAACTATACTGCCTTTGTTGCCCACATGCTGTATGTAAAGGCTGTGTTACTCATGCTGAGTTTATTCAACTTAAAGAGAATAAAGGGTTGTGCAATCAATGCCAGGAGTATGTCTTTGCTTTAGAAGAAATTCGAAAATATGATGCTGCTGGGGTATGTTTCAAACTGCCATTACCATATATATCATGACAGTGTCCTATTATTTCCTTTTTACTCGTAGTTAAGTAGTAGCCTCTTTAATGCTGAAATTTTGGTAGCCATCTATTGAACATAACTAAGGAGTTTAGGATTTGTAAAATCTGTTTAAAAGAGATTTATGACCTTGCTAAACAAAAAAAGGAGCATGAACATGTAAGAGTCTGATTGAAACAATTTTTATTTTTATCTGAAGACTTGGGTTTTGCTTTCCCTAGGAAATGATAGATGGATTACCACAAATTTAATATGTCTTTAGTTAATTGAAGGAAATATATACACAATGGCATGCGTTTAAACTTGCAGTGTTCTACTTCATCATTTTTTTCTTTAATTATAAAGTTATGACACAAGTACTAGCTATTGTATGTCTAGACTACTCTTAAAATTACTGCACATTTTCTTTTAGTTTTATGAGCCAGGACTTTCCTAATAAAGGGACTTGAACTGACGTCCAGAATGTTATGATTAGCTTTCTTTTTTTTTTTGGTTGGCAGGATAAGATCGACCTGACAGATCAGAATACATTTGAGTGTCTGTTTCTTGAGTGTTGGGAAATAGTGAAAAAGCAAGAAGGTGTTACTTTTGATGATGTCCGCGCTTCAAAGTCAGGAAAGAAAGGTTCTAAGTTAAGGCACAAAATTGGTCCCAAATATTTGCTAAATGATGTCCACACCTCAAAGCCACAAAAGAGAAGTGTCAGGCTAAAGCACAAAGATGATTCCAGATTTTCACTATCTGATCATGCGGTCGAGGATGTACGAGACTCTAAAATGGTGGGCAAAACAAAGAAAATCGAGTTCATCGGATGGGGTTCAAAGCCTCTCATTGATTTCCTAACATCCATAGGGGAAGATACTAGAAACGCAATGTCACAACTTAGTGTTGAGTCAGTTATCCATAGGTACATTCGTCGGAACAACCTGATTGACCGTGAAAAGAAGAAGAAAGTTCGCTGCGATAAGATGCTGTACTCTATCTTCAGAAAAACGTCTGTGAATCGAAAGAAGATTTATAGACTTTTAGATGCTCACTTGAAAGAGAACCTCGGGCAGTCAGAGCATATCACACATTTGGAACATGGCTTCAGTGAAAGTTTATTACCGTGCAAGAAGCAGAAGATGGAAACATCAGATGAGAAAACCTTTGAAAAGGAAGTGAAACCTGAAATGCGGTCAGCTGAAACTTGTGAAAAGGAACTGAGACCTGAAATGCGGTCAGCTGAAACTTGTGAAAAGGAAGTGAGGCCTGAAATGTGGACAGCTGAAACTTGTGCAAAGGAAGTGAGGCCTGAAATGCGGTCCACCGGTTTGGCCACAATTAATGCAGATAATATAAACCTTGTTTATCTGCGGAAGAGCTTAGTTGTAGAGTTATTAAAGCAGAACGAGAACTTTCGGGACAAAGTGGTGGGAAGCTTTGTGAAACTGAAGAATGGCCCTAGGGACCGTCTAGCTTACCAGATCTTGCAGGTTACAGGTAACCAGGACTTGTCGGCTTGATGTTCGTTTCTTTCTGTCTTCTAAATTTTAGAAAGTTTGACTTTCTTTTCTCTTTTGTTACATGGTAGCCTTATCTAATCTCTGAGTTTATCGTCCATGTCTTGATCATTGCATCAAAATCACTGTCACGCTGTTTCCTCTTTCCCTTTTCCGTAGGCACTGAAACTGCTAATGACCAGAGTGAGGGCGTGCTTCTTTATGTTGCTGGTATCGCAACTGTTGTTAGCATTTCCAAGTTGGATGATTCTGACATAAGCAAGGTGAATTTTGTCCGACTTATATTGCCATGTTATGTCCTTCAATTTTATTTTGCTATCTTCTCCGTCTTGGGAAAATACATGAACAATTCTGGTGCATTCATTAAGAAGTATCTTTGTAATATTCCTTCATGGTGACTAGTTACTATTGTTTGTTTCTATCTCCTTGTATTATTGCTATGCCATGCTGTGTTCTGGTATGTGCGGATATTTGTTTGGTATGTGCGGATATTCGTTTGATATTTGGTATCCACTTTCCGTTTCAGGAAGAAATTGAAGATTTGAATCAAAAAGTGATGAAAGGCCTTCTGAGACAGCCAACTGTTGTAAGTTGTTAACGCAATCTCTAATTTTTTCGTATATAACAAAGGATATGGTCCTCTGTTTGGAGAATATTTTACTACCTTCACGAAGGTGACGAATCTCTTTTATAGGTTGAGATGGAGCAGAAGGCTAAGTCTCTTCATGAGGATATAACAAAACATGTGAGTATCTCGTACTTCATGTTCATATTACACACTCGATGTTTTGATGCCGCATCTCACATTCCTTTTGCTAATACTTGGAAAAAAAACCAGTGGATTGCAAGGCAGCTTATCGTTCTGCAGAAACGCATCAACTATGCTAATGAGAAAGGATGGAGAAAAGAATATCCTTTTTTAGAGTCTTATCTTCTTCGACATGTTTTAATATTTCATACGACTCCTGCATTGAACACCTTAACTCTTTTCCCTTTGCGGGACTAATTTACATTAAACGAGTATTTAGAGCAAAGAGAACTTCTCCAAAAACCTTCAGAGCAAGAGCGATTAATAAGTAAAACTCCAAGGATCATCGAGGACCTCGTCGAAATTAAACGAGAAGCAGTTGTATCCTCAGGTAGCAGCAAACAAGCGAATATCAGCGGTTTGATAGATATCAACTTAGTAACCAAGTAGATTGATGTTCTTTTACATCTTATTGTTTCTAGTTAGGAAATTAGAATGGAAGTTTCCTTTTCCATTAGAACTTAAACATCTTTAATGTCTTCTTTTGGCACTGACCTGCTTCTGCAGAGGCATGAAGCTTGTGCTTATGTTTCGTAAGATGGTCATGTATGTAAATGCTAGTGACATGTCCTGCTCTCAGAGTTGTTGGAATCAAAGTCCTAACTAATTTGCCTGCCAATATAACAAGATCCCTTACTAGTGAAACCTAAGCAACATGAGACTATAAGATTTCATAATCTTATAAACTAAAGTAACAAAAGAAAGAGAAGAAATGACAGAAAGAAAACAAAAAAAAAGAACACTTTCAGGAACGAACAAAAAAAAGAACACTTTCAGGAACCCGTTTATCCTGTTCTTTTATTTTATCAAGAAGACATTAGGGATGATTAAGTAGAAAATCACTTGACCACACAGATCTTGATAACTGAAGCAGATCCAATACGGTGTAGAGCTACCACTGCATCACCATGGTTACACAGTCCTTTCTCTGTTGCTGACTTTAAAGCAGACTCAATTATATCCTCTGTTGATTCACTGTCCGTTGATTTCGCAGATCCTTCAGCCAATACAGGAATCAAACCTCTGTATATCAAACTATGCCTAGCTGGCGATTCATCGCTGCAGCTCCAGTTAAAGGTATCGTTGGTGAAAACCGGAACAACCACTGAAAGAATCGGAACAGCTGGTCTGTACTTAGCCACCAGTTTAGCTGTTGTACCTCCTCGAGTCAACACGATGATGAGTTTCGCTCTGGCTTTATTTGCGGTCCGTACAGCGGATGAAGCTAGACTCTCGAGTGTGCTCATCGGAAGTGGAGTTGCTCTAATCATCTCCTTGAAGATTGTGTTGTAGTCAAGCGATGATTCTGCTTCGATGCAGATTTTCGCCATTGTTTTCACGGCTATTTCAGGGTATGCTCCTGCAGCGCTTTCACCGCTGAGCATCACGCAGTCTGTGCCATCAAGAACCGCGTTAGCTACATCCGTGGCTTCTGCTCGTGTTGGCCGTGGTGATTTGATCATAGACTCGAGCATTTGAGTGGCTGTTACCACAGGTTTACCAGCAAGGTTACACTTGTAAATCATCATCTTTTGAGCCAAGAAGATCTTCTCTATCGGAATCTCCATCCCAAGATCACCACGAGCAACCATGAAGGCATCCGTTTCACGCAAGATCTCATCAAAATTTAGCACTCCTTCTTGGTTCTCAACCTTAAATAAAATTTCAATCAGAATCATACCTTCAACCAACTAACTTACACGAATATGAAACAAGGTGCTTATGTTACCTTCGACATTAACATTATACTCTTGGAATGTGATCCAAGTACTTTACGGACATTAACAAGATCTGAACCTTTGCGAACGAACGAAAGAGCAATCATATCAATTTTATTTGGAACACCCCATTTACGAATATCTTCTACATCCTTGTCAGTCAATGTGGGGAGATCAACAACAACACCCGGGAGATTCACATTCTTTCTCTCGCCCAGCATAGCTGTATTCTCACACCGACATACAACAGTACCAGACTTTGGATCACAAGACACAACGGCTAGACTTATGCTTCCATCTGCACATAATATTGTGTTTCCGGGCTTCACATCCACTGGCAGCTTTTTGTAGCTCATGGAAATCGTCTTCTCATCACCCTTGATGTCATAATCAGTAGTAATTGTGATCTCCTGACCTTCCTTTAGTTGTATTGGGTTCCCATCTTTCAAGAAACCGGTACGAATCTCAGGCCCCTGTGAAATAACAAGAAAATTTTATATTGAAAAGGATGTAAACAAAGACTAACAGACCCCAACAATGATGTTTCTCTAAGCAGCCGCATATGATCTATAAGTTCGGTTATATGAGATCTAAGGTTCCATCAAAAGTAAAAAGCAAAATGTTGACACCAAATACCTAATGTTCATGCTCGGGAAGTAACTCAAACAGCAACCACAGACACTCTTAACATCAACCATTTTCTAATGTCATCTTCTTTTCGTTCTAACATATCTTTCTCTCTACTGAAATTTCTTAATTGAGAAATTGAAGCGTTCATGGAGTTACGAATTATACTTGGAACATTTCAGGTTCCAACTACAAAATACGACACAATCCTGCAGCCACATTATGTTTACACACTTGAAGATTGAGGGAAAGTTCACAAACAAAATCCAACAAAAAAAAGAAGAGAGAAACAAACCTTTGTATCAAGCATAACAGCAGCGAGAATGCCGGTATTGTGCATAGCAGTGCGGAGATTGTCAAGAGTCTCCTGATGGTACTCATGGCTTCCATGAGAGAAATTGAATCTAGCAACATTCATGCCCGCTCTTAGAAGCTTCTCAATCATGAGCACAGACCGAGACGCAGGACCTAATGTACAAACAATCTTCGTCTTTGGAGTCCTCCCATCATTAGGTAACTCCTTCAATATCCCTTCTATGTCTATGTTCGACATTTCTCTGAATCTTCAAAATCAAAAACCTAAATAAACACAACCTCCTTCTAGTCTCACACAGACTCTCCTGCTATGAACAATCAAAAACATCCATCAAAATCAAACTCTCATGCTATGAACAATCAAAACATCATATACCCATCAATCCAAAATCAAACTCTCCTGCTACGAAAAATCGAAACATCATATACCCATCATCATCAGTCAAATTTTCGATAAAAGAATCAAAGAAAACCTAAAATCGTGATCATCAGATCCATCCTCAACAGAGAATGGACAAAACCCATTAAGAAAAACAGAGAATTTAACATCTTTCTTCTTCATTACAAGCGATCACGAAGGAGAGATCACAACTAATCAAACTCCACTAAACGTTTAAACAAACGAAAAAAAAAGACGGAACTTTAAGATTCAACGAACGAAATGAAATGATATCTTGTGATTCAATACGCTATATCCGACCATGAGATTGGACCTGACGAAATTTTCGATCGAGGAAAGTGAATGATCGGAGAGAATTTTGATTACCTGAAAACGCTGCTTGTTTGAGTGTGAAAGCTGCCGGAGATCTGCTTGTTAACGAATAGCATTTTTATAAGGACGTGAAGTAAATGCCACGTGGAATTAATAAAGTTTTATTATATCCAATGAGAAAATTTTAAAACTAATTTAAAAGAAACATATAATGCCCCTTCGATATCCGTATATATCGCGTACTTGTTACTTTATTAAATAATATGAACATAAAATATAACGATTATTCTTCGGAAGGATATGCTTTTGGATATAAAGGGAGGTGCTTTTTTTATAAGTTTTTTTTTTGTTAAAGTTATTTTTTTATAAGTTATAAACTCTTTTTTCGTTAATTAAAGTCTACGCATGGATTAGGTAAGATTAATTTACAGAAATACATTTAAAAAGAAAAGAAATTTTATATTTATATCTGTCTTTTAATGGTTCTTAAATATACACCTCCTATTTGCACAAAAGTCGAAAATGCCCTTTTTATCTTTTAAGAAATAAACTCTAATAGGATTTAAGGTTTAGGGTTTAGGGTTTAACTGTTAGGGTTTAAGGTTTAGGCTTTAGGGTTTAAGGCTTAGGGTTTAGGGTTTAATTATTAGGGTTTAAGGTTTAGTGATTAGGGTTTAGGGTTTAGCTATTAGGGTTTAAAGTTTAGGAATTATGGTTTAGGGTTTAGGGTTTAACGTTTAGGTTTTCTTTTAGTTTAGGGGTATAATGGTCTTTTTCATTAAAAAGGGAGGTGTAAAAATAAAATTTTTTCAAGCAGGGGTATTTTTGAAAAACAGACAATACAAATGTGTATTTTTGTAAGTCTCCCATTAGGTAATGTATTTTAGATGCAACAAAAATTTGTAGAAATAAGAATTAATGGAGATTAACTAATAAATTTAAGATTGCATTATTTTCCAAAAATCCCCTATATAATAATTGAGAAGTAATTTAAGTAAATTATGTTTATGTGTCAACTTCTTAGAGTTTTAACATTAAATTGTTATAATTTCATTGGTCAGAATTTTCAAATATTTTCTAGTAAAAAACCTCATCAAAAATAAAATCTTGTAGAATATTCCAACAATAATGTTTTACGTTTACAAAAATAATTTATTAACTTAACCACCAAAATACAATAATGTTTTCTCTCATCTAAAAAATGTGTATTAACAAATATCATCAAAATGAAAATCTCTAGATTATTTCCAAAAGCAATTAAAAGTTATATATTTTCAAAAAGAAAACTAATTAACTCAACTACAATGGTAGAATAATATATTCTTTTTATCTAAACCTAAAAACGCAATATCCAAATGATCTAACACCTAAAAGAAAAAACGATAACACATTAAATTAATGACAAGAATTAGTATCATATTGGAAAAAATTAATGATCTATCAATTTTTATACCGGAAAAAATTTAATAATATCCTAATAAATAATTTATAAAGAATCAAAAGATTTGAATTTTTTATCAGTAAGTGGAAATATATTTTATTAATAAAACACATAAAATAATTTATATTTTATAAATATATTTTATAGCTTTTTCTCGCACCTCATCTAGTATCATGTAAATTAGCGTTTTAACTTTTTAAGGTTTTAGACTTGTCTTGTCTGGATCAAGATCAAACACGTTTCTTTTCACACGAAAATTTCTATTCTCTTTTCATTTCATCATATAATTTGATTACGTTGAAACATCGAAACCGAATAACAACTACAAAACATCCATCAAAGATCAAAACTTTTTCGGAAACTAATGGCAACTTCATCACCAACTGTCAAAACCAAAAGTTGTATGATATTACCATCATCAAAGACAAAAGAATAAATTGTATTACTGGTTTATTAATTTATATAGATTGTAAATCCATATGATCTTTTTTGTCGTCTGAATTATTAATATTGTTATTACAAATTTTTAAGAAACAAGACAATTTTTGATCGGACAAATATTTTGTTCAATATGTTGCATCACATCACCAAGACAAACAATTTTACTTACACCACGCTAAAGATTTTTTAATAAGTTTGATTTCACTAATCTGCAATAAATCGCATCTTTAGGGGATCAATTCTCACACCTTCTGACTTTCTGACTTAGAAGCGTCCATATTAACTTTAAAAACAAAGATGATATCTTTTTCAAATTGATTCTTTGTAATTTTATTTTAGAAACTCTTATAAATCCATCAAAATCCAATAATAAATTATCAAATGAATAACAATGGATTTTAACTCATATTTCAAAGTCATTAAACAAATACCACCAAATAACCGATTATTAAAGTTGAGAAGAAACTTATTAATACTGATCTTAAGAGTCATGAGAGCCATTCGAAACTCTTTCTTCTACTTCAAAGAGAAGCATGAGTAAAACGGATAAATCGCAACCTGCGAAGACAATTTGTAAAGACACTTGTTTTGACAATCATTTGCACACGACTAAAAGAAATAACCTAATCTTCAAATCTTTGAAAATGTATGGATAAACCTAAGATACTACCTTTTTTTTTGTTGACAACATGCAACTTTTAAGATTATACAACTTCTCTTTTCTTATGTAAATTCATTACTATGTTTCTTTAATAATTTTTTTACTATGCTTTCTGCTCTTTTAGGAATTCAATGGGCATTTTTTCAGGGGAACAATATTATTTCTTTTTTTTTTCAACGTCTCTTTTGGATTTATCAAGGAGCCATTTTGTATTCTTTTTGGTCAAAAGGAGCCATTTGTTTCTTTTTTTTTGTTAAGTCAAGTAGCCATGTTTGTTATCTTTATCTTCTAGCATATAGGAGAAAGCATTAACTACTAAGTTTATGTGTTCTTTTTAGAATTATCACCAAACAAAAAACATCTTATCCAAACCAAACACAGAAACAAACTAGTAAAAAAAACTGCTATAGTCACGACAGATTTTGTGACTAAATCGTGACTATAGGATCGTGACTTTTTTTCGTGGCTATATGAATGATTTTACCACGATTTTAGCCACGAAAAAAGGTTACGATCATATAGCCACGTTTTTTTCGTGACAAAAACGTGGCTATACCACTTATTTCTACTAGTAAGTAAGTTGAGAAATCGAGGTGTGAACTCAAATTTAAACATTTGTTTTAAAACAAAAAATATTAATATTGTTATATATGCCTAAATCTTCTTCATTTTACTTAGGCAAAATAAAGTGCTAACATGATGTTGTTTTATAAGATGTATTGATATACAAAAAGTCTGAAGATGTTACTTACGGTTTATATATTGATCTATAAATTCATGATAAACTTTTCTTCTTTATCTGAATATGTATTTCAAATATTTTTTTTTCTTTTAAATTTCGGACAAAGTAATGACCTTACATGTACAAGAAAAGATAAGGAGTTGAAGAACTCGGACTTCTTGGAGATTTTCAACATTGACCCAATACAATTCACAAGATTGAGAAAGATACATGCAAAGCACTTGATAATGTTTACATGAATCAGGCATAAGAAGAGAGTAAACTTGGTCATGTCTTCTCTTGTAGTTCTTTGATGAGTTTGCTTCACATGCGTTTAGGCGGAACTTATTGTACTCGTTCTTCTTGGCATAAGTGCTGCAACTGAATCACCAGAGCGATAAAGAATTCAGACAAGTTAACAAATTAGGATCACTCTTCTTGAATAATTGTGAATTTAAAGATCTCCTAATTTGTTTTTTTTTTAATAAATAGATTCAAATGAAAATTTTGGAAGTAGCTTATAATTTTTATTTCATATAGTATTTCAAGTTAAAAAATATTTTAAGTAAAAAAGCTGTCTAATATTTGGGCATTCATTTCTTCGATTCGGTTAAGTTAATTCTATTCCTAAATTTTGAGACGGTAGTGAAAGAGAGAGATTTTCGGTTCAGTTTCGGTTTGGTTGGATTCAATCGAAAAATAATAGTTATATCTCAATTTTCTGATAATTTTGGATATTTTCAGGTATTTTAAAATATTTCAATTATTTTTGAATATTTTTAATTATTTATATATATTTTTGAATATTTCGATTTTTTCCACGAAATATTTCGATTCGGTTTAGTTGAATTCGATCATTGATCTTTCGATTTTAAAAAATTATAACCGTTCGGATATTTTTATATTTTTTTCGATTTTGATTACCAATTCTTGGTTTCAGTTAATTTGCCTAGTACTATACTAACCCGTATAGATTAAAAGAAAATGTATTTAAATGAATCTTAATCTTATTTGGCCAAAAAAAATATCTTAATCTTACTTATGAAGTATCAGTTTAAATATAACTTTGATATCATGTATGGTATGTTACACAAAATATCATTACATTTAAAATATGATATTTAATTTATTTGAATAGTATATTATGTTATCCCAAAATCTTATTGTTGTATTTAAAGTAAGTATCTAGTTAAAAACGAAAATAATCAATTTTCTTCACTACAAATTTAAAATATATTTTCTTTCAAACAGCCTATAAAATATATAAAATTAATTTCTATAAACTATAAAAATTTAATTTTTTTTGGTAAAAAAAAAATTAGTTTTAGTCGTCTAATGTTTTTGAAAAAAAACCAATGAGTTGTTTTAAGCTATTATGAATATCTATATAATATTATCTAAACCTTGAAAAAATATGCATTACTCCCTGGAATAATAATTATGAAATTCATATTATATATATATATATAATATATATAACAAAAAAATATACAGTGGTATACATTTTTTCATCTAGTAATAACAATCGAAGATTTTATTTTATATAATAAAAGCATAGAATACTATAAAAGGGAAATCAATTACAATCTCATCAACGTTAAATTCTCTGTTTCTTCTTCTTCCTCCTCCTCCCTCTTCTTAGTTTCCCCCTTTAAACACCATTGTCTCTTCTTCTCTCTCTGTTCATCACATTTGGGTTTCTCCGATACTTTCTGGGTTTTGATTTTCCGATTTCTCTCTCGCTAAATCCGTTCAACTCTTTCCTGGGTTTTGCTTCTTCTCTGGAAAGGTTCGATTTTTCTCCCCCTTTCTGCTTCTTGTTCACTTTCGCTACTTCTTTAGCCGATTCTTCTTCCAATTTTGGTTCTTCTTTCGATGGGTTTTCTTGCGATTACTGTTACTTCCGACTGTTTTACTGTGATTTTCGCTGTTTGGTTCTTCTTCCAATGTAGTTTGATTTGATCGAACGCATACTACTGAATGATATTGCTTAGTTTTGATCATCGATATCACCGTTCTCTTCAAGTAGATTCACGAAAGAGATGATCTTTATCAGTATGGTCATGCCTTTTTCCTCCAAGATTGCTTTCAGAATTGCGTCTCTTTTATATTGTGCTTGGTTGGTTTGATTCAGGAAAGCTCTGAGATGGAGCAAACGATAGGCTCCAAAAGTCTCCTCAAAAGGTCAGAGTTCATCAGGCTAATCACTGGTGCACTTAACTCGCTTGGATATGATCGAATCGGTACACTTCTAGAGCAAGAATCTGGCATTCCCTTGCACAGTAAAACCACTAAGAAGTTTCTGAAACAAGTAAAGGCTGGAGAATGGGACCAAAGCATCCTTACACTAAAGGAGTTTCATCTACCCGATGAAAAGGCTGCAAAGTTCTTGCTTCTGGAGCAAAAATACCTCGACTTTCTGCGGGTTGAAGCAAAGCTTACGGCTATTCGCATCTTAAAGGATGAGATTATGCCTCTTGGTATTAACACGAAGCGTGTTCATAACCTCGCTTTCAAACTTTTATATGGTCCTTGTCAAGAAGATACAGCTTCAAGGTCCAAGGTTTTGGAGAAACTTCAAAAACTGTTTCCACCTGGAGTTATATTCCCGGGAAAGAGGCTGGAGTATCTCTTAGAGGCGACCATTGATAGTCAGCAGCGGCTTTGCGGCGTTTTCCATAATACTCCGGATAGTCAATTGTCCCTATGCTATGATCATCACTGTGGGAACCATAAAATTCCTTCCAAGACTGTACAGGTAAGTAATAGACTCTTCACGGATCCACTAATGTTAGTTCTGAATCTCGTGATGATGTTGTTGTTTCGTTTCTGTGACATTTTCTTTATGTGAATGGTTCAGACATTAGAGGCACATACCGATGAAGTCTGGTTCTTGAAATTCTCACATAATGGCAACTATTTGGCTTCTTCTTCGAAGGATAAGTCAGCAATTATATGGGAGGTATGTAAAACCAACTGTGGCTTTGCTTTAGCTACTCCTTACGATGCTTCACAAGAACGATATACATTTCAAGTCATTTTCCCCCCTGAAATAGCTCTGTTTGCTTATTCCAGATCAATGCAGAGGGGAAGTTTATGCAGAAGCATCAACTTTTGGGCCACGAGAAGCCTGTGGTAGCAGTCTTATGGAGTCCTGATGATAAACAAGTCATTACATGTGGAGAAAGCGAGGTTATCAGTCGCTGGGATGTTGAATCAGGACAATTTCTTCAGTTGTATGAAAGAAACGGTGTTGGTTCCGTTTCTTGTGGATGGTTTCATGATGGTTCAGGTGTAATTGGTGCAATGGCAGACAGACGCATCTACTTGTGGAATTTAGATGGGAGTGAGGTACAACACAAGCAAGGCCAAAGAGCACAGAAGCTTTCTGATGTAGCCATGACAAGTGATGGGAAGCGGCTTGTAAGCGTTGGCTGGGAGAATGAGATTTCACTGTTTGATAGAGAAACCGGAGTTGAGAGAACTTTTCAAGCAGAAGACATGATTACCTCGTTCTCTCTTTCGAGTGATAGCAAGCATCTTCTGGTGAATCTCATAACACAGAAGATCCATATGTGGAACATTGAAGGGGAACCATATAAGAGTTTGGAATTTACTGGACACAAGCGTTCTCGGTTCATCATCAGGTCTTGCTTTGGTGGGTATAAAGAAACTTTCATCGCCAGTGGGAGTGAGGATTCTCAGGTAAAAGTCATTCCTTTTTCCATTATAGAGACGGATAAAAAACAGAACCTTTCTGCAAATGACTGATCTCTCACTCTCTTTCTCTGTCTCTCTCTCTCTCTCTCTCTCTCTCTCTCTGCAGGTATACATATGGAGCAGTAAACAAGGGATGGAACCATGTTGTGTATTGGCAGGACACTCAGGAGGTGTGAACTGTGTGAGTTGGAACCCGAAGGATATGCATATGTTAGCCTCAGCAAGTGACGATGGAACCATTAGGATTTGGGGACTTGATGATTCACATACATGATGATGATTGGCTTTTTCTGCAAATTTGTTTCATTTGACATTGATGTACATAAGAACTATATACCTTTGATGTGGTGGTGGGTACATATGTTGTTTGCATTCTTTGCTTCCTTTTGATTGTAATAGAACAAAAGCTGATTAATACTAATAGTGAATATAACAAAAAAGGGAAATACATTTTGGGACATTATAATATATGTTGATGCTCATCACTTTCACATTTTTTGTATCCTTAGTAATATTTGCTCTAGTAATGAACTTCCCATTGTATTTTTTTTCCTAAGGTATACATAATCTTCACTAGAATGCTAATCCCCATCAATATTTTTATACTAAATTAAACTTCACTCTACTTTCTATCAAAAAGCTTACTTCAGATTTTAGATCAACTTAACAAAACGAGAAACATTATTATTATGATTATTATTTGAAAAGGGAAGCTAGAAAGAAGAGGTACATTTGATGGAAAGAAAACAAGAAAAGTTTAGCAAAGACGAGTGCAGAAGCAACGGCGACGGAAGCCGTGGCAGCGACCGCCGGAAAATCCTTCGGTACGGCAGATCATGGCACAGTTGTGGTTGGAGAAACACATCCGCCTGAAGTGGTGGCTTTTTGATTGACACATTCTTCCTTCAATCCCAATTATCTCCTCTATAAAAATTACACCAATTATTACACATTAATATGAAAACATATAAAGATCATTTTATTATACACACACACATATGTTATGCAACTTAATTTGTGCTCTAGGAAAAAAAAGTTTTTTTTTTTGTTGTTGTTGTTAAAGGTTTAGCAAAGAAAGTTTAATTAGCTAATGGTTATGAAGTTTGAGACTTGTGAATATGTTATCATCCAAAAACAAAAGCTCTATTTAAAATACATATAAATAATCAATGCATGTATAGAAGGAAAAAACAGTAATGCATGAAGCAAAAATCTTACGAGAGGAGAAGAGAACGAGAAGCAAAAAGAAGGCAACGAAAAACTTTTTCTCCATATCTTTGGTATATGTGAAATGCTCAATGAAAATTATGTCTCCATGACTCCACTATATATATAGACATATAGAGTTTCATTTGTAGTTTGGTTACGCTAGGGTTTCTTTTTTTTCTTACATAAAATTATATAAGATTTTTAAAAACCAATGAGCACCTAAACATCGAATTTCGAACAAATTGGAGGATTAATTTTGGTTATATCTTCCTAGAGGACAAACGATGAGTTGCACACACACAATAAAACAAAAATGTGCACTCGGAAAGATGCTCATGAGTGTAATAAACGAGGAACAATGGTCGGTCGATAACTAAATATAATAACCAAAATTTAATTAATACTCTCTTTATTTTTTTTAAATAAGTGATGCTTACAAAAATTAATTAATACACTCTTTACACAAACTTTTATTGGTAACTTTGTCCAAAATCATAAATAGATGATTAATTAAAAATATAGCATACACATCACAATAATATAAAATATACTATAGTAATTTTTAGCTCAAGTGAAAATCGCTATCTCCTTTTGAGCGAGTGGTCTGCGAGAGATTTTTTTTTTGTTTTTTTTCCCCTTATTTTCTCTCTATTTTCTTAACTCTAGAATTTTTTAGTTTCATTTTAATTTTTTTAAATGTTAATTGAAAATTTTAAACATACGAAAAGTTTTTTTCCGCACTATACATATTTTGAATTTTTGAAAATGAACATATATATATCTTAAATAGTACCAAGTTATAATATTCCAGTTCAGAGAGTAATATTGTTTCAAATTGAAATACTATTCTGTCATATACAGTAAATTTCAAATAATCAAACATCGAAAATAATGAAATTGAAAGTAGATACTGCATAAATAATAAAATGTGCGGAAAAAGTAATAAAATGTGAAAACTCAATTAATAACACAATTTCTAAATTATATAATACACTACAAAATTAAAAATTTTAAACTATTCCAAATAGTAAACATAATATGAATACATACTATTTTTTTAATAGTAATACTATTTTTTCGTCAACAAAAATCGTACAAAATCAACCTTTAAACAAATGTAATTTGAAATTTACTTATACATAACTAGTACTTCGTAATGGCAATGTTTACTAATTATAGTGGATTAACTTGGAAGTGCATTACATAATTACACAATCTACTAGTTATTAAATGGAAAATTCTGGAAAAGGGTAATTAAGCGGAATGCATCACATAGTAACACATTATAGAATTATTAAAACATAAAATTATGAAAGGAAATTTATTAAGAAAAACAACTTGGTATAAAAAATCTGACATTCGTACGAACTTATAGGGAGAGATAAAATAGTATTATTATCCAAAATGAAGCACAATTCATAATCATCTGATATATATTGAATTTTTGAAATTCTTTGAGATATATATCTCCATTTGAAAAAATTTAAATTTTGACAGATGTGTAGAAAATAATATTTTTTGTATAATCAAAATTATCATTAAAATTTTATTAGAAACACAAAAAAATGTGAGGAAGGATTTTGTAAAGAGGAGAGAATTAAGTAGAAGAAATAGTTCAGAACATCGTGACCCAACAGTAAGGATGAGTTGGTGTGACAAACACCATACGAATTCGAACTCTGCCGAAAGGATCTATCTCACCTTTGTCTCTGGACACCGCACATGGGTATGAACTTTTGCTTTCGCTCTATTTGGAAACCTAGATAAAAAACCTATCTGTTACTCTCCTTCAGAGGATTAGTTTGTGTCAGTTAAAATCTGAGATTTGCCTCTGAGTTATCAAAACAAAAATAAAAGAAATAAAAAAAATAAACGAAAGGAAAAACGACACATATGTTATTGTTAAGGAAAGTGAAAGGTAGAGTAGTTCTGTATACAACATACGCACTCCATTTTTGTCTCGAAGTATTTCACCTAATTTCTCAACTTTGTTTTAGTTAACCTTTTTCACAAAAGCAACATTAATCGCAGCTAATTCAAATTAAACTGCAAAATATAAATTATCACAAACATCTAATAACATTGAATTTCTACATATTTATATAAATGATCAGTTAAACTACAACAAAAATAATTAAAAAGTGGAGGTGTAAGAAAGAAAAGTTATTATTCATCTGAATTTTAAACTGAAGAAAGTCTAAAAGTGGGAGCCCAGTCACGTGCGGACTCGTGGACCTATGCTTTTGTCTCCTCATGACATGGGAAGTTGGGAACTGAAAATGCACATATAGTTTACACCACTCACTACGCCAATATCCCTACTAGGGCTGGGCACTAATACCCGTTATCCGTCTTCGACCCGCGATCCGTCTCGTACCCGGTTCGAAAAAAAGGTACCCGCGGCTTTTGGACCGGATAAAAGGTATCATATTTCTATTACCCGCGGGTAAGGGTCGGGTATCGGGTA
>OVAN01001563.1:0-39784 GCA_900406275.1 Anastatica hierochuntica
GGATGGGAATTTATGAGCAAGTTGACGGTTTACTAGATAAAATGAGCGTCCGAATTCTTTTGACAATGGATGAAGCACCATACCCAGAGCTCGCCCAACAATTCCTTGCTACCGTGACCTATGAAGAAGAAGAAGAAGAAGAAGAAGGGGAAAGTGGAAAAATTTACTTCCGAATTGGGCCAAACCGGTATTCTTTGACGTTCAACCGGTTTTGTGAAATGTATGNATCATTGCTTTGGAGGAATATCGCCACCGATGAAGACTACGATCTCTTAATCACAAAAGTGTCCAAAATCAAGAATCCAACAATCTGTCATGCCATGAGGCTACTTGGTAACACAATGTTCGCGAGAGCACACCCCGGGTGGTCAACTCCGATAGAATTGGGAATTCTTTATGAAGCAATAGGATATAAACTTCACGACCATGTCAGTAGAGCCATCCCATTCTCCTGTTTTGAAATGTGCTAAGGGTCCGCCTTCTTATTGCACCTCATGAGCATCCGGAAAAACTTTGATCGATATGGACAAGATGGAATACACATCGGTGGAATGCTCACTCCGCTCTCCCGCTATGCATCGATTAACTTCAACTTCTACGAAGAGCTTAGAAGAGACTATACATGGATGAAGTATATCTATTGAGGATAAGGACGTTGACGGGTCGGTACAACAAGCACTCACTCATGTATGCTTTTACAAGCGACGACGGTACACCCCTTTGTTGCTTCCTACCCAATAGCCGCTTCACACACACGGAGACTAACGATGGCATCCAATTCCACATCCCAAAGAAGTTCTACTTCACGGTCCCGAGGCCACAAGCTTATAACCCCTCTGAATGGTGATTCAAGTTGTTTTGTCTCATTTTTCACTTCTTTGAGTCTCATGTAGTTTAAGAGTGCATTATTGATAGCTAAGGCATAGAAAAACCAAAAAAAATTGAAATTTTTTGAAAATTTCGAAAAAAAGTAAGCATATAGTCGCATTACTCATATCATTAGGATCGAGTCTTAGAGCATTTAGGATGCATATGCATAGGGGAACAATGATTAGATCGCCTAGTAAGTGGCTTATGCTTAGGGAATCAACCAAAACCCTTGTTAGACGTAGCATATAGCTTGAGCCAAAACGAAAAAATGGAAAATCCATAACTAGAACTCCCCCTTTCGAAAGCACCTACCTTAGTAAAACCATCTTGATTTTTCACTTTGACTCTATCTTAACTTGGACTTAATAATTATTTAATCTTTCTCGTTATGGGCTTGAAATCGATCTCATGGTACTAAATTTTATACTTGGGTTTTCTTCCTCATTTTTACCACCCTTTTGCTAACCCGAGTAGCCGTTTTCACTTTTAAAACGGTTGCACACCTTAAACCTTCGCGTTTTTCTTCAAACCATTCATATTTTTCTTGGATGAGATTCTTTTTTCTACATTGTCTCATGTGAAAAATCTTGTAAGTATCGGGAACGACAATGATCTATCTTTTATTCTTGAGATTGCCTTTTGTTTTTATAGGCTAAGAGACTAGGTAGAATAGGAAGGGAGTGAGAGATGATAATTGATGGGATTATTTTGGTGTGAATAAGTTGAGATCAAAAAGGAGATTGAGAAAAGAGAAAAGAGAAAAGAAAAAAAAAAGAAAGATTGGTTTGGTGTTTGAAGTGAAAAAGGCTTGAGATAGAAAATATTTGAAAGGATAGCTCTAGTATTTTTAAGGAAAGAAGTTCCACCACTTAAGTTAAGAAAAAAGTGAAAAAAAAAAATTAGAAGTGATAGTGGGACAAGCCAAGGATTAAAAATAGCTTAGTAATTAAAGTGTATCTCAAGCCTCTAAGTGAAAAGAAAAGATGTGGTTGATGTTTTTAAGGAAATATTTGCTAAAATATGATCTTTGAGAGAAGTGTGAGATGGGATAACATGGAATCCAAGGGAATCATAGAGTTTAAAGCTTGGGGGTTTGGGTAGAATGAATGGAAGATTGACATTGTACACATCAATTGATCCTTTTCTTCCTTGCTTTTGCATAATGACCGACATTTCGTGTTTTCTTTGAGTGTGAACCACGATAAAGGCTATCAACCCTCTCTTATCACCTTAAAACCCACTTTTCCTTACCAAACCGATTGATATCGATCTCTTACCTATAATGAGAACCGTGCGAATATAAAAATCTAACAAATGTTAAAGAGTCAAGTGTGTTATTATGGAAGGAATTTGCTTAGGTCTCGGATCTTAGAGTAGATTGGGGCTTGGGAAGGTTATGGCGAAGTATGAAAGATTAGAGCCGACTTTCACTATATGTTACATCTTTCTAAGGATTTTGTTTTGGTACTCTTCGTATAACCCTTAGGTTGTGAGTTCCCCACTTTCAAACCTCTTTCTCGGGCTTAGGTTCTTGTTCATTGCTTGAGGACATGCAAGATTCTAGTCCGGGGGAGTTGATGTTATCGTATTTTTCATGAAATAGCCTAGCATTTACTAAGTTTTCAATGCATTTTAGGATCTTTTAGATTGTTTCAAGCCGTTTTTTGAGTCTAGATTAGGAAAGTTCATATAGGAGTCTTAGATGTTGCATTTGTGCATTCTTCTCCTCCATTCTACCCCATTTCAGGTCACCTTGAAGACCAATGGATAAACCAAGGGACTCGAAAGCAAGAATGGGAAGCTCTAGCACTTAAAAGAGAGTATGGCGGACGAAGACCTTCTGGCTGACGTTCTGCACCAGCAATCTGGACCGCCAGCCATCTCCACATCAAAGCTGGCGGTTGAAGCCTCTCTGGCTGGCGGTTTGCACCGCCTTCCCAGACCACCAACTATCTTCAGGACAAGTCTGGCGGATCATGGCTCTCTGGCTGGCGGTCTGCACCGCATTCCCAGACCGCCAACAACTCTTATTTCAACCAAAATCATGGGCTTGATCCGGTTTGTCCCGGGTCAACCCGACCCAACTTCTTAAACTCTATAAATACTCTTCTAAAAACTCATAAAACCCTAAGCTTTTACATTTTCTAAGAACAATTTGTATGTGTTTGGATTAAAAAGAGAAATCTCTTTGTTTTGTTTAAAGTTTGCATGTTTATCTTCTTTTCTTCTCTCTTAATCATTCCTATTAGCTTTGCTTTAGATTCCATGAGTTTATTGAGCATGTCTAGTGAGTAGTGATCAAATGTAAGCATGGGTTAGGTTGATCAAGACAGATCTATATGCTAATAATGATGCTAGAGGTTGGGTTCTTATATATTCACATGATGTAGGGATGCTTAAAGCTAGATTTGAAACAATAAATCAAGTCCTAGATCTCAAGGCTTTCACACCCAGAAGGTGTTTGATGAAATGCCTAAGAGAATCTAAATCATGCTTAACATTCTTAGCCTATGTGAATAGATGATTAAAGTGCTAAGTAGGCTATTTGGCTTGTGTTTAATGATTGACAAATGCTAGATCACTATTGAGAGATTGAATTGATTTAGGATTTGTTGAATGGACTAGGATCATGAGAGTGGACTTGTTGATCTTTTGCCTGTCCTTTGATATGAGTTTCACTACCCCAACCCTCGCATTGCTTGCATGTTTTTATTCCTTGAATCTTGTTTAGTTTATCATCTTTGCTTTAATAGTTGAATTGAAAGCTAGATCCATTCACCTTTGTTAAGCTTAAATCATGAAACTAGTGATAGGATTAATTGCGTGAATAGTTGCTCCTTGTGGATTCAGTACTCATTACTACAACAACTAGCCTTGCACTTGAAGCATAGAGTTGGGTTTGGGAGTAAACTCGGTTGAGAAACAAATTCTCACATCACTCGTGCAGCGTTTTTCTTTGGAAGCCATGAAGCTAAGAATCTATTCATTAAGATTATTACTCTGGTGGAAAATACATGGGCATAGATATTGCTGATCATAGTCCCCGAGATGTAAGAACGAGTGACAACAGGAGACGTCGTGTTGAAAAGTTAACGACGAAGAGCAAGTATAAAGTTAAGTAATTGTCTTTGATTTGGAAGAACATATGAGAAACCACAAGAAACCGAGCCATATGATATGGCAGAAGAGACTAAGAAGGCCAAGTGTTACTGAATACAAAATGAACTATAAACAATCGATGAGTATGCTCATTGTACATTGATGAAATTTTGTTCTTAATGAGACCTTATATAGAGATGTAACAAACAATTATTACTTGAAAATTATGGATGAGAAAGGTGGCATGATTATTTGCAGAAGCACTAGCAAGCAACATCATTTGCTTATCAAGATGTTAAAATGATGGACAAAGATATTGTAACGACCCGTATCTTTTAATCCTGGTTCTGTATTAGACTTCGAGAAAGTTATTGTGGCATAGTTGTTGAAGCCATCAGAGGGAAAGCTAGCTTGTTCCAGCGACCAGGGACCGAATCCACTTGGGCATGTTTTCCTTTTATTTTTAAAAGCCCATTTTTTAGCTTGTTTTGTAAAATGTCTCACATTGCTAAGAAGAGGCAACACCCTTCCCTTCCTCCCCCTATATATAGTATCCATCCTTTCCTCATTTCTTCACAAGTCAGAGCAATACTCTACACAGGGTATTTGCTTCTCGGCTAGTCCCCAAAGGCTTCTAAGCCGCCGCGTCCGACGAAGTTGCTATCTCCGGCGAGTTCCCGGGAGTTTCCGGTGAATATCCAAGTCCGTTTCGGTGAGTGCTGGGCATTTTTCAGAAGGGCCCGCCGAGCTCCAACACTCACTTCGGTAAGTCTAATATTTCCTTTTTTTCCTTTCTTTCCTTATTAGCCTTCAGCTAGGTTAGTTAGTCGGTTCGATCGGTTAGGATTTGTTAGATCGTTGGTCTAGTCGATTTAGTCGGTCTAGTCGGTTAGTCAATCTAGTCAGTTTAGCTGGTTTAGTCGGTTTAGCCGTTTTGGCCTGATCTAATAGGTTTAGTCCGATTTTTCGGTTTTTGTTTTTTTTCTCCGTTGTTCCTAATTTCATTCTGTTCTGTTTCCGCTCGAGGTTCCGGAGGTCGTTGCAGCAAAGCTTTCCGCGCCAAGAGGAAGCTGAAGAACTCCGAGCTCTCGTTTCTGGGAAGTCACGGACTACCCAAGACGTTCCCGAGACCATTGCTTTTCCCTCGGTAAGTGTGTTACCGTTATGCCCCTTTCCGGGTTTCCTATTTTGGAAAGTTTCCAAAAATGGCAGGTTTCCATATTTGGTAAGTTTCCTCTTTAGGGAAGTTTCCTTTTTGGGAAGGTTTCCTTTTCAGGAAAATTTCCATTTATCCCACGTTTCCATAAATAGAAAGTTCCCGTTTTTAGCAGGTTTCCGTTAAGATCTAATTCGGGTTCTTATTTTCAGGTTCATATTCCAGGTTCCTTTTTAGAAGAAGGGTCATTAAAGGAGAAGAAGGATGACGGAGGATCGACGTGGAGTAAAAGCTCAAAAGGAGGATCGTCAGTCAGCCTTTCCAGATTCGTCTCTCCGATGTGGCTAAGGTGAGGGGGTTCTCGATTTCATTTCATTCGGTATTCGTTTAACTTTGTTAGTTTAGTAATTCGGCCGATGTCGAGCTATAAGTCTCGGCACGAATAAAAACTATATATTATGAATTGTTAATATTATAAAGACTTATACGCCTAAGCGCGATTGATTGTTGGGTCGCTAAGTCGAGTCTAGGGTAGAACTTATGAAAGAGCGTAAGTTCTAAAAATGACTAGGTTTTATTTGGTATTGACTGAGAATTATGAAAGATGACAATAGGTCTAGATTAATCCGGTAATATGTATTCTTTGCTGGATAGTCGCTATCCATCAACGAGAGGTGAGGAGTAGCATCTTCGCGCCGGACCAGGCGGAAGTAATCTTGAGAGGCAGGTGCTAACTGGATGAGTCTTTCCAGGCAGGACGTGATGCTCGGCGAGGCAAAAGGTCCTTCGGGGAACCCAGAGAGGTCCCCTGGTGGTCGTTGATGGTCGGGTCCCTGGCGAGGGTCCCTGGAAAGCCGACATTGGGATGAAGTAAGGGTGAGGGCAGTGAACGGAGGGTTGTCGCGCAATCGAGTCCATGCGACTGTGCTGAGCCCCCAGCCCACCAGATGGAAGAACCAAATTGCGTAATGAGACCAATATCAAGAGGGATCTAGGTTGCATGTGTGGGAAGGTTTTAGGGCATGCATTTATGTGCCATGTGATTGTAATACGCACTAAAACCCAAAAAGAATTGCGAAAGTTTTTAAAATGGAGTCTTAGAAGATAGGTGTTTTCGAAAGAAGGTTTTCAACTTGCCAGATATTACTTGCCAAGCACAGTAAGTGCATTATGTGGGGTTTAGGATTAGATTTGGACTCTCGGGGTTCATCCTCATTGAGTGGCTTGTTTGAAAAGTCACTCAGCACTGTCTTTTTCTCTTTTTCTTTTGGTGTTTCTGCAGGTTGCAGTTAGAAGTGAAATTATTGACTGGTTGGTGAAGTTTGCTCTGAAATTGGCGGTACCATTTGGAGAAATTTCGGTCCCCTTGGATCGAGGTCGTTATAGATATATTAAGTTCTCGAAAACAACATATGGATTCATGCACTACGAACTGTAAGAGTTCATCCAGATACTAGAAGAATCTCCTACATTCAATGAGCATCTTTTTGTGGTAAGTTTCACAAATTAATTCAGATATTTAATTAGATATATACTAAAAATTTAGAGGCATTTCCCAAAAATTTTCTTCAAATGAAACGTAAAAAAATTATTGCGCAACAAATAACTATTGTTGTAAAAATGACGGCTAATGATGAACTATATTACTTGACATCCTAAAATACAATATTTAAAATACATTATATTTTTAAGCATCATATGAGATTTTTTTTTTGTGACGACACATATTTACCCTTGATTCAATTTATAATACAGCCTAGTCTTTTAACCTATCAACCCCATAAATGACTGTAAAATTTAGAGTAAATTACCTAAATATATACTTTTCATGGTATTAATTATCAAAATAGATATTTTTTTACTCATGGATATTTTTTCACTGTTGAAAAAAAATAAACTCCATTAAACCCCTCACACATTCTTTCTATTCTTTAATTTCATTGTTCCCTCACATGTTTTCTCTCTTCTTTATTTCCATTGTTCCTCACACTTTCTCTCTCTTCTTTAACTCACACGTTTTTAGTTGTGCTTTATAATACTATTTATTTTTTATTATTTCCAAATTTCTCATCAAGTAAAAATCAAAACACACGTTGACACAAAATTCATGGACAAGACAAACATGGACAAGACAATCATGGACAGATTCAAAATTCTATATAAGGTATTGACCATAAACGATTCAAAAATCAATGTAAACTTAATGTGGCTCATAATTTAGTTTATATATCACGTTATCCCATATGTGATTGTATTTATATATAAATGCGTCAGTTTAAGTTATATATCCATAGAAACATTATTAGAATACAAATTTTATTACAATTATCTAGTCGATGTGTTTTGTTACACGTCCACTAAAACTTTTCCAATAATATAAACTGCTCATACAAAACTTAACCCCAAAACGATATTTATTCAAATATGTATCCATGAAACCATATTCATCATCAAAATCGTCTCCGAAATCATGTCCATTGATACATCATCACATTGGACGATAAAAACCTAAGCCAAAATGAATACCTTATAAACAAATATCAATCATGATCGAAAAGAAGTAGTAATCATGTTCATTATACAAAAGTTACTACAGTTATCTATTTAGTGTGTTGTTATGTGTCCATTAAAACTTGTCTTGTACAATTTATTCAGAGAAAATTTAATCACGCAACAACATTTATTCAAATATATATCCACGGAAAACCATATTCATTAAATAATTTGTCTACAAAATCATGTCCACTGATACATCATGACATTGCACGAGGAAATTTGGACCAAAATGTCCATCGAAACTTGCCAAGTACAATTTATTCATATAATACACAACCAAAACTAAACTCAGATCTAGCCCTCTACCTAAACGTCATTTAGATCTTAACCCAGAACCTGTTAAATATTAATAAAGTAGAAGAAACCACCATCAAATTTAATCAATAGGAGTTATTTGAAAAGAATAAACAAAAACAAACAAGGAGTATAAGAGATGGAGAAAGAAACTCATACATGGCCTTGATAACGAATTTAAAAAAAACTAAAATCAGATCTACTCCTCTTCCTCCAGACGAAAAAAACATAATTGGAATGAATCATGCTCGAACATATTTGTTATTGCATTTGAATTTTTTAAGATAATCAAATAAGATAATTGAAATGGAAAGAGAAAAGAGTAAAAAGAATTAAAAGCCGGAAAGAGAATGAAGAAAATTAAAAGCTGGAAGATAAATGGAAAAAAAAATAGAAAAGATGTGTAGAAAGTTAAAAGCAAAATGACAAAAGAATGAGAGAGGAAAGAGAAAAGGGTAAGAGAGACATTTTTACGTTAAAAAGTACGTAAGTGTACAAAAATATCTATTTTGACAATTTTGGTGAGAAAAATATCTATTAGGGTAATTTAATTATTGATTTGCATCATCAACAATATATTAATTTATTGGGTTTTATTCAATGATTTTTTTTAACACAAAAGGCTATTCTATTATTCAAATTTGACAAGTCACACCGGAATAGAACAACCAACAAAAGAAAACAAAAATGAACACTTCTAGCAAGACGAGCCAAAAGATCTGGTCTTGAGTTTGAGCTCCGCGGAACATAAAATATCTTGAAATGCGGAAAAGCAAGCTTTGCCTTCTCAAAATCTCGTACGATGTACTAAGCTAAAACTCATAAATTGTTAATCTCGAGCCAAAACATGTTATATGACTCGTCCCAACTGTCATGATAGACTATATTATAAATAGTAATTCATCACTAATTAACTTCAAATTTACTAAACGTGTCTGTCCGGAGACAATCGGTCTATATCCGGTGCGGACGTTAGAGCATTAAGAGAGCCTTTATCCAAAGGACCAATAAAATAAATGTTCAATCTATTCACATACATACACGTATGTGCAGATCAATTATTGACCACACAAATGCAGGCATGAGAAAAATGTGACTTAGTTTACACGAGACATGAGTAGACCGGTGCATCTAAAAAGTAAAAACCATAGTATCCGTGTTGCGTATGTTAATCTCTATTTCATTTGCGTAAAATCTAAAAATCAATCAGAAGAATGAAAAATAATTTAGCACTTTTCGTATACAGAATATATTCAACTTAGCATTAGAAAGAATTAATCTATTCTCTATTGTATTTGGCAAAATGAAAAAGCAAAGAGCATCGAAGACAATCTCTACACCAACATATATAAGCCTATAACATAACTGAGTTATGCTTATATAAATGGGTTGTTGCCGACACAGTAAACAAAAATGGGTAGTTGGAATTAATTATATACGGATTTAATTTGCCACTGTTTAGAAAAAAAAAAAATCTAAGAAGCCTTGGCATTGTAATTAAACAAAATTTTCTCTTTTTTTTGATAAAAAGCAAACTTTTGTTTCTAGCTAGAGGATATGTTAATAGTCTAATCTTATGTTTTAACAAGCATTCGTCAATAATAAAATAATCAGTGTGAGGGATTAAACTCACCTCTAGAATTTCGAGAACAGGTTTAGGTTCGGAAGAAATTACGTGGGTTGAATCCCGTAAGAACTTAGTGAATGAATGTTGCTTTTATTGAGATCAATGATCAATATAACGAGTACAAAAGAAGTTTGAAATAACAACTAAAAGATGTTAAAAGAAGTATCCGATTATCTCTTTTTAAAGAATGAATCAATGCAAGGATTTGAGAAAATGTCTAAGTGTCTAGGTTAAAGATGAGTTGAAGAAGAGCTTTGTTCGCCTCTCTTTCCTCTTATATAGCTCTTTTCCATGCTAGAAAGTTGTTGCAACGACTCCGAGATCTCTTCCTCAATTTCCGGAATGCTCAACAACTTGTTTGACTAAGTCTACGACCGCTTTTCCTTGTCCGAGACCTGCTTCGTCAGCTCTCTGCTCAATGAGACCTGGACCTCTCCAACTTTGCGGACGTTTCCCAAAACTGCTTCTATTTTGATTAGAAAACTAACTCCTAATAGATCTGATTAAGGCTCATTACGAACTCGCTATTGCCTCTCTTAGGCTCTATCCATCATTTGAATTGACCCTTAGACTATGAGCCATATTTAGGCCCAACAACCAGCATTAACATACTTCCAGGCTACGTATGGCGTGTGCAGAACAAGTATGAGTTTTAGATGACCTTAAACTTTAGTTAAGAAGAGTAAGTGAATGCATCCACGAAATGTGGGGGAGCAATTAGGAAAATGTTAAAATGATATGCTGTCCATATAAACAAGAACTAGAATTTCGTTAAAACGATTATCCCTAATACGCTCTCTCAAGATGATGACTCTCTTAGACATAAATCTCGTTATGTTTGGGTATGGATCGATTGACCAACTTTGGGTAAGATCGATTGGAACGAGTTGAATTGTATGGTTATGGGCTCTAACACGATGTTAAGTTTCATGGGCTTCCAACTCAAAACCAATTGGCGATGAATGAATTGGTTCATGTCCCTTACATAGCGATTAACATCCCTTCCAACTAGCGATGTGGGATATTTATCCCTAATACGCGGAATCATATTTGTTAATATTTACTGTGATAATTGAACTTTTAGAAAAAAAATTTAAAAAATAAATAATGTTAATTTGATTAAAAAAAGTATGTACAATTAATATAATTACTATTATCGTAATGTCAAAAAATTTTATTTGCGATTAAAAAACTACTGGTTGTGAATATTATATACAAAGCACAATCAATTTTTTCAGTAAAATGAGTATGTGAATTTTTTAGTGGGCTGAGTATATATAATTTAATATTAATTAATAAGATTTTTGTCAATTTATTACAAACATTTAGTAATCATAATATATGACTTTTTATAGAACAAAAATATAACATGGGCGATTTAAACTATCTTTTATCGTATTTATAGTTTAACTATATGTTAGTTCGTGTCTGGCATGGACATGATTTGATTTCGTAACATTTATTAATTAAATAGGTTAATTAATTTTTATGTTGAAATGATGGTCAATGCATCAAATGCTTGTGTGCTAAAATGAGCGACGTTTAGTTTATTTCTTGTGTTAAGAATCCCATTCATATTTTCATACTAATTTCTAAAAAAGCAAGAATTTTATTATGCAAAAATTTATATCGAGTTTAAGTTACTCTGTGTCAAGTATAAAGAGGTGTTTAATGGTGAAACAACCCAACACATTCATCATATATTTGCCCGAACAAAGAGCATGACCAAGATTAAAAAGTTTTGTGCTACAATAGTTATGGACCAATCGTCTATGAAGTACTCGTCCAAACCGTGAGTCATGACAAATACCAAAAAAGTGTTGTGCAATAATAACAGTGAACCAACCAACATCAGCACCATGAAGTACTTTCCCAAACCGAGAGTCATATTGAACTCAATTGTCCACAACAATTGATAATATTGTTGTTCTACGAAAGAAGCCACTAGAAAAGTAAATATATATAGCAATCTAAGATCGCCATCGTCACCATAGGTATTTTTCTGTGGTAATATTTGTTTTTGTCTTTGACCTCTGCGTTAGATATTAATTATACATTTTGAGATCATTATCATCTCCTACAATATCATAAGCTAAAAACAACTTTAACTATCATTGTTCATCTTGCACTTCCTCATCTTAACCCTTCTTCTTCTTAGTTTATCTTACTTTTTCATGTTCTTCATCGAAAGAGGAGGTTCCTCCATAAAGAAATTGTTTACACTGTCATTTTTCGCCTCCTTCGCATCAATGTCACAATCATCATTTGGAAAAGAAGATTCATCTTTTTGCTTATTCTATATACTTGATCCCATGCATACGAAATCCACAGATCTGTATTATTCATTTTCACACCAAACAAACACACACAGGGGTGAGTCTCATAACAAATCAAATGTATTTTCTTATTATTTAAAAATAAATATATCAACTTATGTAAGTTATAGTTCTTTTCTTTTAGTGTAGAAATTAACAAAGAAAAAAAGACTATCTTGGAGAATCATATGAGGTTACTAAAGACTGAAATAAGCAGTGAATACCCATGAAGAATGTTCTACGACCTTCGTTTATCAAAATGAATCTCAAAGATGAGATCAATGGTATTGCATATGATTCTCTTCCCGGGAGGTTAGCGACATATGTCATTCTACTCGTTTTTTTGTCATAATAGGCATCTTCAGAGACCAAAAAAATAGCAAAAGCTGACAAAGAAAAACACCAGTAAAATTTCATTATTTCTTTCATAACCTAAACGTGGACGCGCTAATCTCCTATATGATAAGGTTGATCCAAAAAATTCACACAGACAATATTGCATAAACGATCAAAATAACGAACTTCTAATAGTATGAGAGGATAAAGTCATATGGCAGTTAACAAAGACAAAAGTATAAAACCGTTTTCGCCATATTCCTAGACCAAAAGAATTTCACTTTCTCATTGATGCAACAAAAGCCATCAAGTATGGAAAATACGCGAAAAAATTTCTTTGCATACTGAGCATGACGTTCCGTATCTAATCTTTGTTTAGTTTTGAAGACTTCCTTATCTGTGTTGAAACACAAGCAAAGTCGACCGACAAGTAACACTTTCTGGTGGATATAAAAATATTAGCAAAAGAAAATAGCATCGATCATCGATTAGGAAAAAATACGGAAAAAGGTAGATTATTTATGAGGAGACCATCAATTAGGATCTTATAAAAGAGTCATGGATGATTTCTCTCAAAAATATATGAATTTACATGTTCGAAGTAGACAATTTGACAAGGATAAAGCAAAAGAGACACACCTATTTATATGAGTAAACTAGTGATCTAGGGTTTAACTTTTTCTCGATAAATAAACTAACTAATTTCAAAAGATAAATACTAAGGAAAAGATAAATACAGTGAAGATTGCGACTGAGATATATAAGGCGTTGTTTTTTTTTCATTGGCTGAAAATTTTCTAATTATTTTAAGTGATAAATACATAATTTTGACTAGTTTAAAATCATCCAAAATTGGTTAACGGAAGGAACCGATTGAATCCTACGACGCCACACATGAAATTAAACTAAAGAACGGTCGAGATGAAATTACGCAACCATCCAAACTATTTTTTGGCTTTATTCCCTTAATCGAGAAAAATCATGGCGACGACACGTCGCTAACGCTGAAATTTAGCTAACGAAAAAACATTGTCTGCAGCGTTGTGAAGACTGAATTAACTGTATTGACCAAATTTAGGGAATAAAACCCAGGGTTTAAGCTTTAATCAAAAAATAAAAATAAAAAAATTAAATAGATAAACATAAAAGACAAGATAAAGATATCGAAGATTACAAACGAAGATTTACCGGGCGTAGAGAGCTTTTGGTTGGGCGAAAATAAAAATATTTTTTCAAGAGATAAATACATATTTTACCACAGGGGTAAAACGGTCCAAAAGCGGTTGCAGGAAAATAAGAGACGACTACTACGATGCCACGCAAGAAAATAAAAAAATGTACATTTCATATTCCGCCACGTCGCGTGCCATAATATTCGGACTAACTTTTTTCTATTTTCTGAGGAAAATTCTGGCAACGCCACATCACTAACAGGCTCTATATGAGCACCACGTCAGCTTTTGACTTCGTATTTAATAATTCTATAGATGGTTATCATGTGAAATTTTATCATTTTTAAATTAGATTTTTTAGAAAAGAAATAACGTTAAAATATTTTTAGATAAAGACTTATTTTGAGAGGAGCAAGTGGCTCAGTGGTTGCACCACCTCTACTGCCATCTCACAAAATCAGGCTTTGAACCCTCCACCACCCTCTAGTGAATGGAACTACTTGCCATTAGACTACAGACGATAAAAAAAGACTTATTTGAAATTTATATTTTAGTAGTCCATATTACTACTTTACAACCATCATATCGATATTTGTATATATTTTAGATTCACCTTTTATAATTTTATTTTAGATTTACATTGATCCATCATAGATATGGATTACTTTGATCTCTGGGGGTTGGATCATCGTCCGATATTGATTAAATTTGCCTTTGAACCTGATGATCGCAACATAGGCATATTTAATTTTGATCAAAGGTGTATGTTTAAGCTAGATATCAGAGAGGTTTAAGAGAGGTTGTATATGTACTGAAGGAACTGAGAATATAACCTTGATGGAGAGCACAAGCAATTTAATAAAAGAGCTTTTCTGTTGGAAAAGGAATTCAGATTCAAATTCAGGTCAAAAACTTACGTGTCTTCATGTGAGATTAGTGCAAGCTTCATGTGAGATTAGAGCAAGAACTATCCAAACATTTTTCAGGCCATTCGATTATGCAGAAGGCACAATCTGACCTTGTTTTAGCAGTATCGTGAGGAAGAAGCCTTTTGCAAGCAAAAGTGTAAAATGGATTGGCTGAAGGCTGTGGATAAAAACATTCGTTTTTTGAACAATTCGGTGAAGAGTAGAAAAACTAAAACAAAGAGTTCTTCCTCAAATATGGGAACGGTGTGGAGCACTTTAAGGAAGGTTCCAAAAGGGAACATAGTGGTTGAGTTTTATGAATAGTTGTTCATGACTTCGAATCATGTTAATACAAAGTCTGTGCTAGATAATATATCGAGTAAAGTCACATCGACAATATCACGTCCTCACATCTCTGGCTTCCGCGAAAGAAATATGACTGACTGCGTTTTTGGTTAAAAGTAGCAGCACTCCAGGTGTAGATTGTTTCTCAGGGGCCTTCTATAAACGCTTCCGAAACTTTGATTACCCGTGCATAGTTACAGAAGTTCAGAAACTCTTCAATACCTTGATGCTTCCAAAAGTGTGGAACCATACACAGATAATGAGTGACATGAGACCAATCAACCTATATACTTTTCAGTGTAAGATCGTCTCAAAAGTATTGTGTTTGATATTAAAGAAGATTCTCCCTGATATTGTCTCAGTTACCCAATGGGCCCTTGTCACTGGTTATCTTATATCTGACAACATATTGATTGAACACGAGCTCATCCACTCTCAGGACCAATGGATCGATATCAAATAAATTCATGGCTATCAAGACAGACATGTCAAGACTAACAATAAAGTTAAGTGGTGTTCCATTGAATCACTACTTGAAAGAAAGGGTTTCGAGCATCGTGGATTTGTTGGATCATGGATTGTATAAGTTCAATTTTGTATACAATATCTATTCACGATCGTTCTCATGGGTTCATCAAGCTAGAGCAAGGGATCCGACAATGTGATCCATTGTCACCTTTTCTCTTTATCTTAGTAGTTGAGGCCTTAGTTCATACACAACAAAGTAGAGGTATCGAGCTACCTTACTGCTCAGAGATTAGCGCCATGAATTCTGAATGTCCACAATCTACTTCTTTTTTTTACGATAGCTTGCTTCTTTGTAAAGCCTCGCTTGAATAAAGTGCATAAATAATCAATTATCTCTAACAATATCGTTCTGCGTCCAAACAAACAATTAACGAGCTTAAATCTTCAATCATATTTGGTGCTCAAGTGGCTAATTAAGTTAAAATAGAAACGCATGCGGCTCTTGGTAGAGAAAGAAGGTCTGATAACTAGATAGCAGGTCAGTTTTAACGACCACCCGAGCATCATCTATCTAGGTAATTCAGAGGTAGTGGAAAAGGTACATGAGCTTTGAATCCTCAAACATGCTTATGGGAAAATGCATTGGATCATTGGTTGTTCTCAAATGAGAATACTTCCTTGATTCTCAAAATAAAAGGTTGCTCTAAACGTATCCCACTCGTATGTTTGGTCTCGATTCATAACATGAGTCTATTTTGTTCAAGTTGGCCATCAGTTACTAGAAAGTTCAATTCTCAGCCAGTTACCTCCTCCTCCAGTGGTGCCTCCGGTGGAGAAAAGTGTATGCTCGAGAGTATGAAAACTACGAACCCTCTCAAAAATTTAACACTTCATTTAGAGGGGCAATTTTTGGTCCCTTGAGGGGTTTCAAAACAGCTGCAGTTAAAAAAATTTTGGTCGAACCTTTATGTCTCTATGTGGTAAAGATAATGAAATAATTTGTCATGTTCTCTTTCTTTTTCGGTTGCGGACCAAGCCTGGAGCCTCACTAGCTTTCCCTCTCCACCAAGAGGTTTCTCCGCTGATAAGAGAGTTTTTAGTTTTCTATCCATATTAAAAATCCAAACTAAACTTCAAGAGCACGGATAGTCCCTTGTAGCATAGAAAGGGGCCGAACCACAAAGAGTAGCACATTAAGCTATATAGAATCTACGATTAAGCTAAACCAATATAAAATTTTGGTTTTGTTCTAACGACTACTTAAGAAAATTTCAAACAAAGAGAAATGAAATCATAAACCAAAAATACATTCAAAGGAAATAAGGTAAAGATTCAAAGATAAGACGCCTGTGGAAAATGAGATACGATGATCAATTAAGAGATGTAAGATGCAAACTAAAGATGTTAGGATCAAAAATTAAGAACCATTCAATGACAAAGCGCATTAGATCAATTAGTTCATTCCCATGATGCTAATCTATTTAATGACTACTTAATCAAACTAATATCTCGATAGTAATAAAGTTGGCAATCATCAAACTCAAGCTAAAATGTCAACAAATCACCTTAATCATCTATTCGTATAAGCAAAGTATGAAATGCACATTTAGATTTCTCCTATGAATTTTGACGAATACCTTCTTGGCACAAAATCTTAAAGGTCTATATTTTGATTTTTCAAGTCTAATCTAGAATTAAGTACTCTCTAAACATGCGAATCTATAAGCATCTAATCCTAAGCATCAACAATCAACATCAAAACATCTCTGATCTTCCTAACTCGTAATCCATACAAAGAAACTACTCACTAATCACGATCATAGAGCATGCAAAGGTAAGGTAACCAAGGGAAAAATAACTAAAAAGCGATGCATAATTCACAAACATCAACTCCCCTAGACTTGTCGTTTGCTTGTCTTCAAGCAAACAAGAAATAACATTCTCAGAAGAGAAGTTTAAAAGTGGGAACTCGAAACATAATATAAAGAAATACCTTATGCCCAATGTTCTAAAGAGAAGTAAAATGGTGCAAAGACCATATATGAATCTATGTACTTCGCCATGATCATCAAAAAATCAATTCTTAGAATCTAAGCTAAGTATTCATAAACTATTATATCGCCAATTCCTTTTTACATTCAATTAAGCTTAGGCATGAGTTCCTTACTTATGGACAATGTATCTCATCCAATCGGTTTGACATTTAAAACGGGATTTAAATTTAAGAAATGTTTGAAAGAGATGGTTTACTCGATCTTTTGGTGGTTTCTCTCAACAAGTAATGAGAGACACTAGACAAAAGCAAGGTGGTAGCCGAACAATTTATGCATACAAAGCCTTTACTTCCTCTAGTTGTTCGCACCCAACACTTCTTTGATTCTTTTCTTTTTTCTTTTTAAATAAGAATGAAATCTCTAGATTTTCTCACTTTTAATTTCTCAGGTTAGAGCTTATGATTTCTTCTAATCTCTAGTGTCTTTCTTTTCACTTCTTTTCTTTCTCTTTTTCGATTTCGCTTTTATTTTTTTCTTTTATTCACACAAAAAACTAAGATCATATACACACTAAAAAACATCTACTTGCCAAAGGTTAACACTTATCAATTCCCAAGACTTAATCAACCTGAAACCGCTAAAGATTTTTTTTCCTCCTAAGAATTTAGTTAACCTTAAAATGAGTCTAACTCTAACGAAGTATCCTCTTTCGTTCAACTTCAATTCACTCGTATTTTTGCATGTGTGTGCTTTTTCCGAAAGAGGCCTCACATTCGAATTTACTAGGGGGTTTGAAGGAAAGGCTTAAGGGTTTTTCAAGGGTGTGGTCACTACTCTAAAAGTGACAGTAGCCACTTGACCTAAGAAGAATGGTAAAATATGTTTAAAACATAGCTCAAGTGTTAGTATTTTTCCATGGTCAAGCATAACAAAGCCCATAAGTAAGATTTTGAAATTTATTTAAGTTCTACTTATATAGCAATAGGCTCAAGAGATAACCTACTTCAACTTTCACAAAGACCTTCAAATGGTTAATTACAAGCATGGATTTTCCAAAGAACTCAAATTGTTCTATGCAACATTGTACTTCTAATGATGGCATTCATCATAGGAAAGTTTGAACTATGTACAAGGAAATCTTATCATTATTCCCTATGTTATGCATATGCAATCCTATATGATTCTAACCACTTAAGTTTTTACATATGAATCCAATCTACATGAAAGCTTGATAACATCGAAAATTTTGAAAATTTATGTGACTTTTCTATACAATGCAAGACTCAAGGAATAAGAAGAAAAACAAAACAAATAAGATGAATTAGTAACTACTCCCTCCCCCGGACTTAAATCTCACTGTACCGGTGTAGATAAGAGCCAAAGGATGGAAGACTTAAAACACGCAAAACAAAGACAAACAAAATGGAACACACAATGGTAAAGAGGTACTAACTTGGAATTATGGAGGAAGCAGGTGGTAGAGGATCCTAGGCCTCGGGATCTCTTGGAGAATGATTCAATTGGAGCTTCTTGGATTCGCCTTTATTTTCCTTAGAGTTTCTTTTATGAGCTTTCATTGGTGTTGTTTTGATTGAGTTTGGTACCTAAAAAGGAGAATTAGGCAATGAAGTTTCAAAAGACAATTGAAAACCAATAGACATACTAAGTAAGACTGTAAACCATAAATAATTTCAAGCGCAAAAAAATCAATACTCACTGGTTTTTTCCACTTATTAGGATCATTCTACAAACTTCAAACTCTAGCTCATGCGGTTTACAATCCCAAACAAACTAAGCTAAACCAAATTCACCATCATTTTTTTGATAATATGTGAATTATATTAAAGGAACTTGAGGGATTAGAAAATTTACATAAGGAATCATTGCCCCAAAAAACATAAAAAGGCATATTGATTCACTAGATTAGAACATTGAGAAACTCAAGTTAACTAGTTAGCTATCCAAAAGGGAAGAGGTCCCTTATAAAAGTTACATTTCAGATGCGCGAAGAGAGTATCCCTGAGAAGCCTATCGCGCTGAGCAAATAATTGAGAGCTAGATACAGAGGGACTCCCATGTAACCTATTGTTTCTCTCATGCCAGAGTAGGTATATAGTTTCTTGCGATGTCATCTTTTTTAAATGTCTTTGAAGTCTCAGCAGTTGCACCTTACATCCACGATACCAAAGCGTCCCAATTGCGGAAGATGACCACTGGTTGATGTAGCCTGTTAAGAACCTTAGACCATACTTATGCGGCGAAGGAACAATGAAGGAACATGTGGTTTCTAGTCTCCGGTTCACTGTTACAGATGGCACAAACAGTTGAGACATTCATACCCCACACCGCAAGTCTTGCTCTTACTGGCAATCTGTCGTAGTTAGCTGTCCAGAATATGAAAGCATGTTTCTGAGTTGCTTTCATAAACTAAACAGCTTTGTACCAGTACTTCTTCTCTGCCCTTGGTCTGACCACCTTCCATGTGATTTGAGTGTTGAATGAATGTCTTCGCTTGTCAGGAGGACCCGAAGTGAAGTGGTCACATCCTGCAGAAGGAGAAGGTGGCTCTAATTCCCTGATATTGGAGCTGATGAGACTCAGAGTTGGATCACAAACCCTTGAGGAAGGCAGGTGCCACTGGACGGAAGTTGTAGCTTCAGAAAGTGTGGATTAATAGGAGTGTCCATCCTCTTTGGCCCTTCTGAACATGTAACTTCAATCAGTGGACCTGAAGAGGTCCAACTATCAAACCAGAATTTTATCAATATTCCATTCCTCACATGGTAACCAATAAAGTTTCTTGACATTGGTCTCATATCAAGTAAACTCTTCCAAATCCAAGACTGGTTCAATTTTGCTTTTGTGTACCATAAGCTATTTTCCTTGATCATGTGTGCTCTTGTCCAAGCAACCCAAAGAGAGTCTCTATTAGTGAAAATCAACCAAATGAGGTGCATGTTTAGGACCTTGTTCCAAAGGGAGAAGTTACGCAAGCCTAAGCCTCCTTCATATTTGGGGAGACAAATCGTAGACCATGCTACTCGAGGGGTGTTCCGCGATGATAAATTTCCTCTCCACAGAAACTTGTTGCATATCATTTCTATTTCTTTCAAACAGCCCTTTGGAAGAGAACACACACACAACCAGAAGTTTACCGGGTCATAAATAACCGAGGAGATCAATTGCAGCCTACCAGGGCATTAACACTTAGTAGACCAGTTGTTGAACTTAGCATGGAGCTTGTCTAATAGAGGCGAAGAGTATGCCCTCCTTAGTCTTCTGTTGAGAAGAGGCAGACCCAGATATCGCACCGGCAAGTGTTCTGGCTGAAAACCAAGGTTGTCAAGGGCAGTTTGAATCTCCGGAGAAATACCAGCCACAAACAAGGTGGACTTCTCTCTATTCATTTCCAGACCTGAAACTTGAGTAAAAGTCTTTATTACATCGGCAATGCTGTTTAGAGAGGCAATAGAACCATCAAAAAATATAATCACATCGTCCGCAAAGGAAAGATGTGTGATCTCAGGATTGTAGCCAAGCGGGTGAGGGCCAATGTTTCCTTCCAAGTAGCTCTTCTTGAGAAGGTTACCGAAGGCTTCCATAGTAATAACAAAAAGAGCCGGAGACAAAGGGTTTCCCTGTATCAAGCCTTTCATCCCATTGAAATAACCACACAACTCGCCATTGACTTTTACGGAGAAGGAAGTAGTAGTCATGCATTGGTGGACCCAGCCAATGAACTTAATAGGGAAACCAGCAGCTTCTAGGATCTGCAATATAAAATCCCAGCTAACCGAGTCAAAGGCCTTACGAAGATCAACTTTAAGAAGTCCCCTCAGAGTAATATGTTTCCTGTTAAAGCTTTGCACCATCTCGGATGCGAGCAAAACATTTTCCACAAGCAGTTTCCCTTGACAAAGGCGGATTGGTTGCTAGAGATCATCTTTGGGAGGACGTGTTCCAGTCTTCGAGCGAGAATCTTAGAGATAACTTTAAACAATACATTGCAGCAAGAGATGGGCCTAAAATCGGTGATTCTCTCTGCTCCTATGAGCTTAGGAACAAGGGAGATGGTTGTACTATTCCACTATCTCAAAATTTTGCCAGACTTAAAGAATTCTCTAATAGCTGCAACAATATTCGGGCCTATGATATTCCAGGTTGCTCGAAAGAACTCAACTGTGTAGTCGTCGGGTCTAGGAGATTTGTCATTTAGCATAGAGAATATCTCCCTCCTTATATCCTCCGATGATACTTCAGCTTCAAGGTAGGAAGATAAAGCCTGTGAACACCTGAAAGGGGTGATCTCCCTGATTAAATTTCTGGCATCAATGGAACTTACCATTGCAGAAGCTCCCAGCAGATTTTTCTAGAAGTCCACAATGTGACATTTTATATAAGAAGGTGCATCTACTCTTTTGCGTGAATCATTCAAGAGATAATATATCTGATTTATACTTCTTCTGCCTGCGATAACTCTGTGAAAAAAGGAGGTGTTCAGGTCACCTGCTTTAATCCAAGAGATTCTGGTCCTTTGAAGTAGAAATTTTTCCTCTGCTAGCGCAAGATTAAACCATTTTTGATGAGCTCGCTTCTCTTCTGCAGCTTTTATGGAGCTCGGGTTATTCAGCAAGGAAGATTGGCAGAGTAGTAGATCATTGTGGGCTTCTTTAACTCTGTTTTCCAAGTCTGAGTAGTGGTTTCTGTTCAAGTTTTTCATGAATCTTTTCAACAGTTTTAGCTTCTTTACCAGACAGAATTGAGCCGTACCTTGAATGTTTGTCTCCTCTCAGAACTCCTGAACAGAAGGCATGAAGGCAGAATGTTGGAGGAGGAAGTTTGAAAACATAAACGATGTCTTTGGTGGAGTGGCCTGGTCTATACACAATTTCCCAGGGCAGTGTTTGGAGAAACTTGGATCACCAAAATGAGCATAAGAGAGGGGGAATTTGAGATGCCATTCATCATTTCCCAAAATCCTGTCGAGTTTCTTGGTAATGGGGTTTGCATCCTGCTTATTCCACCAAGTGTGGAAAGTGCCTCAGATTGTGATATTTGTTAAACCTGTCGTGGCTAAGCAATCACGAAACTCCTACATAGCCTTTTTAATTCTAGTCCCACCAGTTGAATGCTCTTCCGACTTAAGTGTTTGGTTGAAGTCACCAAGGACTATCCAGGCTTTTCCATTAACAATTTGATAACCTGAGAGTAGACAAAACTCTTCCCATAGTTGTTGTTGTCCATACTTACAAGTAGCAGCGTAAACAAAAGATACTACCATCTCTTCAGAAATACCTGGAACCATCACAACGCAAGTCACCATCTGTTTTGATTTGGTGTGAATGTTGAGTTGAACTATCGGGTTCCAGATAACCCATGTCCTGCCCAGAGGAGAGAACTCATAGTTGGCTTCAAGGAACCAGTATGCCGCAAAAGAATTTACATATTTGAGAGATTTGGGCTGCTTAACCTGTGTCTCTACTATACTACCAAATAACGACGTGTTCTGCCGTAGCCATATCTTGAAAGCTCTACGTTTAGTCTGATGGTTAATCCCTCGTGTGTTCCAACAAAAAGTATGAAACTTCATCGTTAACTTTTGAGATTAGAGTTGAGACTTTTCCCATTGGAAAGCCTCTGATATCGTCTCTCTTGCTTAGACATTACTCTGATAAAATGAGAATCATTCACTGGGTTATCGTCTTCTTCGGATGGGCAATCTGAAGAAGAAGATTCCTCTGAGTCTTCTTGAGTCGAAGAGGAACCAGTAGATGAAGAAGAGGAGGAAGAAGGAGATTTGATCCCTTTTCCTTTGGCTTCCAGGTGTGGTTGATTAGGAGTTAGATCCACAACTAGCTTCTTGTCCTTTGATTTAGGTGCGTATATAGTGAGCTGATTTTTATCACTTCGAGCATCAACTTTAGCCTTCTCCTTCCTCCTTCTAGACGGGTTTTTCCTTTGAGCTTTTGCTGATTCAGGTTTATCAGCTTGAGCTGAAGAGTGTAACTTCATCTTAGGAAAATCAAAAACCTAATGCATTGTGGATTTACATTCTGGACAGGTAATGGGAGCAGTCGGGCATCTCTGAAGTGAGTGCCCAATTTCTTTGCAATGGTCACAAATAGGGGTAACCAAGGGCAAGAAAGCTCTACCCGATGAATCTCTCCAGTTTTAAATCTAGCGTTGACTGCTTCTGGGAGGGGCTTAGACGGGTTGATGATAATTAGAACCTTCCCAACCTCAAGGTTAGTGAGGTTTATGGTTGACGGGTGGCAATGGACAGGGTGGCCTATCAGACCTGCGATCTGTTCAAATCCTTCTTCAAAAAAGAAGTGAGGGGGAACACCTCTGAATTCGAGCCAGACTGAGACTTCCGACAGTTCAGAGAGGGCTAGAGAAGTGCCCGGTTCCCATGGGGCCACAAACATTGTTTGGCCTTCGATGTGCCAAGCTCCTTGTGCCAACACTCTAGCGAGTTTACTTGTTTGGGATCTTGATGAGAATATGCTTAGGACCGGTTCTGGAGACTGAGACGTCTCGTAATCTCCTGCTCCAGATGCTATATATAATAGCAAGAAGAGTCTGCTTTGGAGGTAGATTTCCATGGAATTGGCCCAAGATAAAGGGCTCTCATCTGCTTCGGTTCTTGTGAATAATCTCGTTCGGGAAGGTGACACAAAGTTCACCAGATTCCAGCGTGAAGGGCGAGCTCTTCTTCTCCATCTTTCCTGAGGAACCAAGAAGCAGGTCCCTCCAACTCAGCTTGGTGGAAGCAACATCCTTGACTCCTGAGGTCAGAGAAATAGAGCGTTCATCTAACTTCTTCAGGGTTGAAGGACCAGCAGTAGTATCTGGAACTGGGAGCTTGTTATCAACCTCATGAGGTCCCTGAGAGGAGGAGGAACCTTCTGGAGGCGCATATTTGTTGGAGGTCTTTGGATCCTGCAGATCTGGATCTGGATCTACTTGACCAGACTCGAGAGAAGCTTGTTGGTCCGCCATCAGAGGTGAACCAGACTTTGGAGAAGAGCAGGGGGTCTGGGTGGAGGATAGCGTTGGTGTCGTCTCCGGGGTGAGGGTTTTTTCTTTGACATCCGGACTGAGGGTTTGCCATCACCGGACAACAACGGCGGCTAGAAAGGACAGGGATGCTTTTTCGCTCAAGGAGAGAGAAAAAATGTAGTGTAATTCACAATCATTTTTAAAGTCAAACCACACAAACTCTAATTCATGCATTGCACTAATCATAGATATCCGAAAATCATTTTCTTAAGTCAAATTCAAACAATCAACTTAGTGAATTCTAATTGGAAAACATTCTTAAAATTTACGGTCAACTCAAAGGAATCATGACCCACAATTCTCCCTAAATACACTCGAAAGCTAACCTAAAACACAAGCATAACCTTTAAAATAAACTTAAAATGAATAAAAAAGGATATTCATGGGATTGCCTCCCAAATGCGCTTGTTTAATGTCTCTAAGCTTGACATAGTCTTTTGGTGAACTAGTGGATTGTGGAATGAGAACCACCGAGACTTTTATCTATTTTTTCCACGAGCTCAAAATTTGGATATTCTTCATTATTTCTTTCATAGCTTCTCGGTCTTTATATATAATTTTCTTTGGGATCACGCTCCTAGCTGTTGTAAAAGGCTTAGGGATGCTTTTACATTTGATCTTGTACTCAACAATCTCATTCTTGTATAAAATTGGGGTAAGAGTCTTCCATGGAGTGTACTTTGTCCCAAAATGTTGTTTTTCTTTCTTAGCATAGCCTTCTTGGTTCATAAAACAACTGGTTAAGGCTATCATCAAAGTCTTTCTCATCATCAACCATCACTTGTAGCTTTCCTTTTTTCTTTTTACCACGATGCCTTTTTGGCTTCTTAATCATACCAAGAAAAGCTTCTTTAGATCCTTCTACATCGTAATTTTTCTCAAACAACCATTTAAAACCTTCACATAGATCAAACTCCTCCATTGCTTCATCTCTCATCTCTTGTGTTGAGATTGTCCCGTAATATCCATCATAAGCATTAACCATCTTGCAGGACTTTGCAGGATCGATATTGGCGAGAATACCTTTTTGAAGTATATCTTAGTGTCAAGGGTTTCAAGGAAAGGAGTTCCCAATAGCAAAGGGTACTTTTTTGCCCTTCATCTCAATAATTACAAAGTCTGTGGAGACTATGCAATCCCTAGTCCTCAAGGGATAATCTTCAAGCTTTCCCATAGGTTGCTTAGTCGTAGAATCACCTAAAGCAATAGGAATTTTGGCACGATCAAGTCTTTGATGTCATACTTTCTAATCATGTCAAGAGAAATCACATGCACGCTCATTCTGGTGTCCAGAAAAGTTTCTTCTTCGTATGTCATTTCTAGCAAACATGGGACCATAAACTTCCTCGGGGTTATTGAGTTTAAGAAGCATCTTGTCTTCTTTGTTGGGAGGCAATATAAATTTTTTTCTCCATATTTACTCATGCTTAACTTTCTTCACAAAAAGATCCTTAAAATCTTCTAACTTTGGGTTCTCTTTAGCAATCTCCAATAATTTAGGATCAAAAGGAGATGGATGATCTTTATAGTACTTCTTGTAGCTTTCTTCAAGGAGTTGCTTCTTGAATCTTCTGGAAAAAGGGAGTGGAGGCTTCTATGGTGGTATTTCTAAGTCAAGATCCACCTTTGTAGTTGTGTCTATGTCCGTGTGATCTCTTCAATTCCCCATGAGTTCTTCTTCTTTACTCAAAAGTACATCACCAACTTTAAAGCTTCCTTTTGCTTCTTGAGTACAAGCAATAATCAAAACTTTCTCACAATTTTTCTCAGCAACTTACCATTCAATACCTTTCCTCCATTCCTTTTGACACATCCTATCTAACCCCATGACCAAATAGTTTTTGAAGTTCCATTGTAGACATATCAACTTAAAAGAAGAAGTGTTCCTTCTCATATACTTCTTATTTTTCAATGACATTACGATAATCATTTGAATAAGATTTATGGCTTCTAATGAAGTATTCTTGCTCATGACTCTTAGGGGAGAACATTATCTATTTCCTTAATGATGGTGCTTAGCTCACTATCCACTCGGTTTTGGCCTACCATGAGTTGTTTGATTAAAAGCCTTGTCTCATCATCTAAGGATGGTGAATTAGATAGATCTCTTTGGTTCTGGAAGCTTGATCTTTGATTGTTGTACTGCTTCATTGGTTGGAAGACTCCTTGAGCTTGAATTTGATGATTAAATATGTACCTTTCTTGTTGTAGCATGGAAAAGAGAAAGCTATCTTGGTTTGAAAAGATGCAAGGCTCATGGTTCGGGTATGGTCGTTGGTAGTGTCTTTGGAGCATGGTCTCTTGACTAGCTTGGATCAAAGTGTTCAACTTAGCCGACAAGATTTGGAAATGTCAAAGGATTGCGGTGCTTAGAGCCATCTCATTTTCTTCTCTTGTTTTGGTACCTTCAAAGTAAAAGAGACTCAAAATAAAATTAGTAACAAACAAAGAAAAATGGTTTAGTCTCAATAAAAATTCTAAAACTGAATGCTATTGCTATTACTCCCCGGCAATAGTGCCAAATCTTGATAAGAGAGTTTTTAGTTCTCTATCTGGATTAAAAATCCGAACTAAACTTCAAGAGCAAGGATAGTCTTTTGTAGCATAGAAAGGGGTTGAACCACAAGGAGAAAAGATTAGCACACTAAGCTTTATAGAATCTATGATTAAGCTAAACCAATACAAGATTTTGGTTTTGTTCTAACAACTACATAAGGAAAGATTAAACAAGAGAAATAAAATCATAAACCAAACAAAACATTCAAAGGAAACAAGATAAAGATTCAAATATAAAGAAACATGTGGACAATGGGATAAGATGATCGATTTAGAGATGTAAGATGCAAATTAAAGATGCTAGGATCAAAAATTAAGAACCATTCGGTGAAAAAGCACACAAGATCAGGTAGTCCATTCCCATGATACTAATCCTTTTGATGACTACCTAATCAAACCAATCTCCCGAGTAATTAAGTTGTCATTAATCATTAAACTCAAGCCAAAATGTTAACAAATCACCTTAATCATCTATTCCCATAGGTTAAATATGAAATGCACATTTGGAGTTCTCTTAGGAATTTTGTCGAACACCTTTCCAGGCACAAAATCCTAAAGGTCTATATGTTGATTTGTCAAGTCTAATCTAGCATTAAGTACTCTCCAGACATGTGAATCTATATGCATCTAACCCTAAGCATCAACAATCAACATAAAAATATCTCTAATCTCCCTAACTCGTAATCCACACAAGGAAACTACTCACTAATCATGATCATAGAACATGCAAAAACATAAGATAAATGCATAAACATGATTAAAAAGAAGAAATAGAGAAGAAAGATTAAAACTTGCATAAAATTAACAAAGATTCAATAAAGACTTTTGATTTTGCCCAAAAGGCTTAAAAGAAATCAAAACTTAGGTATATAAATGGCTAAGAGTTGCTTTTATAGTGTTTTGATTCGGTTTAAGTAAAACTAAGACAAATCGGGTCGAACCAATTTTAAGAAATTCATATGTGCAAAGGTCTGAACCAAGAGGTGCTAGTCACTGTCACTGGTTGATATGGGCTTTCAGACCTTTCTGCCCTTTGGTGCAGGTCAATATGATGGCTCGTCCTCTCTTTCAGGTTTCCAGCGGCCTGCGTCATGCTGATTCCGCTCGCGGGCGCTGGTCGATATGAATATTGTCTCTCCTTCTTCAACTGTTGCGGGCTGCACTAGTATTTGGTTATGGCCGATATTGTGGTTTAGAGCTTCTGACTTATGCAGCGGGATGCACTCCCTGTGGCGCTGCTCTCTGCAAATCATATACTTCTTTAATTCTTTAATTTTTTTTCTGTGCTACGGTATCATCTGCATTGCTTCTTTGTCCATGGACCGTTCTCCTGAAAAAGACAAGAAAGAAATGCAATGCAACTTAAAATGTGCAACTTATACTCTAAGATGATGCAAAATCCTGAAAGAGCACTAAAGACACACTTATGTACATCTAAGGTACATAATTCACTAAGGTAACCAAGGGATCAAGAAATAAAAAAATGATGCATAATTCGCTAACATCATCGGCATTCTCTGTTTTACTGAATATTCACGACTTGTTCTCCTACTGTGAGATAAAAGGAATCATAGAAGATATGAAAGCGATTTTCTTATGGATTTTATGGCTAATTTAGAAAGTCATGAATGATATATATCACTTTGAACGAAGAACTGCTTATGCGGAACATATCGGAGATAAAGCCTATGAAGAATATAAAGAATGGCTTACATCTTCTCTCTTAGAGTGTTAGAAAATGACGCATGTTCTGATCAGCATTTGGTGAGCACGGTAAATTGGAAACGACCACCGTATGGTACGCTCAATAGTAAAGTTTGTTCCCCTTGGTTGAACTCAAAGGTTAATTTTGGAGCATCTTGGATTAGGAGGAAACATTTAGGTTAGTCATTAGTTACAGTAGGCGAGCATTCTCTGACACATGTTCTCTACTTGATCTTAACTAAGGATCTTTTTATTAGCAGTGGATAGTATGGCTTCTACGCTCCCGATTTGTAGTCATCATCGCACCAGGCTATGGAAGCCATTCTTAATCCAGGTCGATTTCCAATCTTCAGGTCATGAATATCATATAGTCATTCCAAGCTTATCCATTTTGAGCTTTGGAAATTTGATGTAATTCCTGAAAGTGGTAACCTTAAGGCTACTATGATTGCGGATGTGTTGTCTCTGGTAAACGTTACCAATTTAATGTCGCAAAAGTAGGTCCCTCTTGGTTAAGCGAGCTAATCTACTAGGAAGCAGAGAATGGTTAACTTGTGGTCTAAATCATTGGTTGTGGAACCTAGTATCTCTGTTTTGTTTTGGTAGAGACTCTGTTTTATGATAGTTTTTTTTTTTTTTTTTCTCTTTATATATTTTGAGCATTTGTTCATTCTGCCTTCATTGTTTGGTGAGGCTATGTCTTCGCCTTGTTGTACTCGGACTTCTTTACAGTCTAAGTAATAAACATCTAGGAGATGTGGTTAAGATTTAATGCGACTAATATAAACTGATGCATATATAATTTAACTCAATTACTTTAAAACAAATAAGGTAATTATGCACCTATTAATTCAGATCTTTTGAGTAATTGCGAGTGTTTATGTGTTTCAATAATCTCATATTATCTTTAATGAATTTAAAGTTTTAGTTAATATTTTAATAGCATACGTTGTAATATTTTACACACTAAAAAAATTTCTTTTAATTGTACTCTCCAATTACTAGTATAAAGATGAGTTTTAGAATTGTGGACCAATTTAACAATTACGAGACAAGTAATTTATCAAGTGAGGTTTTTTTATATATTCCAAGTGAGGTTTATTTATAATGTCGTCGTCATACCAAGGTACAATTGATTGTTATTTAAGCCTTTAAACTATTATATGGTGATATCAACTTATTTCTATATATATTTTAAAAAATCTTTAAAAATAGTATGCAAAGATCAGAAACCCCCATAACGACGTCGTTTGATGCTCAGAGTTCTATAAATTCGCGGCAAATCTTCTCTAGTCTACACAATTCAAAAAAAAAAACTATTTCTTCTCTCCAATGGCGTTTTCTCGTGGCGGCTCGATTTCATTCTTGATCCTATCTCTCTTGATTACTCCCTCCATCTCCATTCGCACCTCCGTCATCGATTTACCGATCGAATCATCTGCCTCCGCCACAGCTACTTATTGCGCGAGCTGGAGATTGGCCGCCGAGACCGATAATACCGGAACTTGGTACAGTATTCCCCACAAGTGCATCGAGTCCGTCGCCGATTATCTTAACGGAGAACAGTACAGCTCCGATTACAACGTCATTGTCGACTACGCCATCTCCTATGCTGAAGCGATCGAGATTGCCGGAGACGGCAAGGACGTATGGATTTTCGACGTCGACGAAACGTTACTCTCGAATCTAGACTACTATAAGGCTCATGGTTACGGGTAAATATACAAATAAATTGATCAAACTTTTAGAATTTTTAAAACCCGGTTTTATAGGTGGCGTACCGAACTTCTTTTTTTGGTTTAGGTCTGAGCCATACGACTCAAATGCATTTAACAATTGGGTTCTAACCGGTTCAGCCCCAGCTTTCGATGCAAGCTTGAGATTATACAATGCTGTTAAGAAACTTGGTTTTACGATCATTATCTTAACCGGACGGGACGAGCACCAAAGAGGTATAACCGAATCAAATCTCAAGAACGTCGGTTATTCCGGTTGGGAACGAAGCATCTTGAGGTGCGTAATATAATGAATCCCAAAAAATTCGATATTTTTCCATGGTTATGAAATTGCTTGTTAACATGCTCTTGTTCTAGTTAAGGGTTTAACTCAAGTTTCTCTATACGTCTGAAATTATTTTTTAAGCCATGTTCAAAAGAAATGTTAACGGTATATTTGATGATATATCGCATTTTTAGATGTTTATTTTTTCAAAAATGATTATAGACTTTAAATTTCTATGTTTAAGTTCAAAAATTAAATTTTTAGACAATAATTTATAGATATTATTTTATATATTTAGAGATTTTTTTTTAATTTTGATCATATTCAACCGCTTCACTCGCACATAATAAAAGACGGACGGTTGTGTCTCTATAAATAATATATATATTAATATTTTCTAACGTACATGGTGAAGGGGTTCGAAAGATCAGGGGAAAGCAGCAACAGATTACAAATCAGAGCAAAGACAAAAGTTGGTGGAAGAAGGATTTAGAATCCGTGGAAACATAGGAGATCAATGGAGTGACTTGGAAGGTACTTTTGAGGCTGATCGTTCCTTCAAAGTACCTAACCCCATGTACTACATTCCTTGATCGTTTACGATTATGGCAAAAAATTTCCATTATATGTACGAAGAAAAAGTTATGAATCTATCCTAAATAAAGGTTCTCATGTACGATGCATGCAGTTCTTGAATTAATAAGAAAGATTTATGCTAGTGTTTTCTTGTTTTGTTTCCCAAACTAAAAGAGATCCTTTTTTTACAAGAAAAAAAATCCAAACGAGATCTAATTTTAGTATTTGATCTTAATATTCTTGACTATATTAATGCCCGGGCCCCGGAGTGGGTTGGATGTAAATAACCAACAATTTATTAGTGTATTTAGTGTGTGTGTGTGTGTATCTATATATATATATTGGTCTGTGCGTGTGTAAATTTTATTGGTAAGGTGTGAAAGAGAGAAGAGATGAAGAGTAAGGTCGATCACTTATTTAATTAGATGCAGCATTTGTAGGCGGTATCTCTTGTATCTATTGTTCGTTCATCGCTAAATGAAAAGTGCGTCTAAATATAAAAACCGGATGTACTGTAAAATGCAATAATTTGATATTTTAAACGCATTTAAAACTAGCATGTTAACACACTTGAAATTAGCGCTTGGACCAAAGGACGCCTAAGATTAAAAAAATTTGAAATACATTTAAAATAATAAGTTTTGCAAAAAATCGTAAAACCGTAAAAAGCCTGTAAAACCCGCAAAATCGCGAAAAATTATAAAAATATAAAATCGTAAAATCCATAAAACCACAAAAAACCATTAAAACGCAAAATCCGCAAAAGAAAATTGTAAAAACATAAAAAAAATCGTATAAACCGTAAAACCACAAAAAATCATAAACCCAGAGAAACCCAAAACCCGCGAAAATTTTAAGTCCGAAAAACCTTTAAAACCAGCAAAAAAAAGCGTAAAACTAGCGAAAAACCATAAAAACCGCAAAAAAACATAAGAACAGGAAAACATGCAAAACCGCAAAAGCTGCAAAAACCCGCAAAAACCGCCAAAATCTCCAATATAATAAAATCCCCAAAACGTGCAAAAAATTGTAACACTAAAGAACACCATAAACCTGCAAAATCCGCCAAAATTGTAGAAACCGCAAACTCGCAGAACAGCAAAACCTGCAAAAAAAACCCCATAAAATCGCGAAAAAGAGTAAAACACGCAAAATCTACAAAACAACAAATATAGTAAAATCATAAAAACCGTAAAATCGCAAAACCATAAAACCTGCAAAATTGAAAAAACAGTAAACCGTAAAGCAGTAAAAACTAAAAAACCGCAAAAATCATAAAAATGTAACATTGAAAATAACCGTGAAGCCTAAAAACATTAAAACTGTAAAAATCATAAAACCTAAAAACCGGCAAAAACTTGTAAAACCGTGAAACCGCAAAAAACCATAAAACTGCAAAACCGCAAAAATTTGCAAAAACCACAAAAATCCCGAAACTTCAAAAACCTGCAAAACCGAAAAAACTATGGTTTTATTTTTCGTAAATAACGTTTTGCAAACCCTTAAAATAAAAAAAAACGAAAAAAACAATAAAAACTGCAAAAAATCGTGAGTACTATTTTTCAAAAAAAATATTTTCCCTAAAATCGTAAAACCCACGAAACTGCAAACTTCAAAAACCTGCAATACCGCTAGAACAATGATTACCATTTTTGTAAATAATTATTTTCTGAAAAGCCTGTGAATTCTGTTAAAAACGATTAAAACAGTAAAAGTCGTGAATAGTGTTTTTTATTAAAAAATTAAGTAAAACCGCAAAAATCGTAAATTTCACAAACCATGAATATTATTTTTTGGTTTTTCAAAACTCTAAACTGCAAATACCGCATATATTATTTTTACAAATATTATTTTCTTTAAAATCGTGAATATTGTTTTCTGCAAAAATGCAAATTTTCATTTTCCTCAAAATTGGATGTAATTATATGGTAGTACAAATACACAAACAAACATAGTTACATATAGATGCATTATTGATGTATTCATATTTTATCGGATTTTACTATTGTTTTATCTGAGAAAATTAGAATTTTAATATGTATTTGGATCTTTTTGGAGTTGTTTTTTGTTCTTTAGTGTTTTTACAGGTTATAGGTTCCATGCGTGGAAAAGCTTTGGCTGATTTTTGAGAGCTTGGAGGAAGGGTCGTTTGAAGATTGAAGTGCCTTTCCATATGGACAAGGATCGACCGATTCCTACTGAGGGAGCGATTGATACATGTCACGACGCATACCAACTAATTTCGAACCAGAAACGAATATGAAGACCGAAACACATGTTTTAATACCTAGACTCGACTTTCATGTTTCATTATGTTATTTTCTGAGACCTTGAGCAGTTTTTGAGCTTTGAATACCTAAGGTAGACGATTGACTTTTATACTTTTGGGAATACCTAAGAAGATGCAAATTTCCTGGCAGAAAGACAATGATCAATCGATCCCTACTGATGGGGCGGCCGATCCTTGTCACGAAATCACATTATGATATACGAAGAAAACAACTTCCTGGTTTCAATTTTCTTATTTCTCTCACGAACACACAAATTGTCACCCCATACATCACTCGATTCTTAAACGATTTGAGTGATTCTTGGGTCTAAATTCATTAGCTTTTCATCCTCTTTCATCCTATCTGATCAATTTTGCTGAATCTAAGGAATGGGAAAGAGAAGAGCAGGTACATTATCGAAAGGACCGGCAAAACCATCACAGCTCAAACAACGATTCAAGAAGACGAACCCATTACATCTTTCCAATTGTCCCGTGACCAAATGATGGGATGAGCATGATAGTCAATTCTTAGCTGACTTGGAACACATTGATTTTCCTATGACTCGGGCTGTTGACACTGAGCTCCTAGAATGCGGAGGATGATGATGCTGATTATGAGGCGCACATGCCACCAGGTCGTGTACTCACTGATCATGAGATCGCGACGCTATTCTCGGACGTTTTCAGTGCTTGTAAGCTCGATCCACCACCACCACCTATTGCTTCTGATGGAAACTTCAGTGCTTGGACAATACATAGCCACCAGAAGACTAGCTCTCTCATGCAGAAGTTTGCTAGGGACTCGCAAGGATAGGCCATCTACTTGCTTGCACTTCTCGTCCTTCTATTCGGGGTGATGCTGCTAGGAGTGCATATGTTGCAGGTGATGTTGATGATGATGATGATTCAAATAGTGATGATGACATGGAGGAGGCGACGCAGGAGGTCGGACCTTCATCTCAGAATGCAGAGGACATTCACGTTGATATTGACAGAGAGGCAGCCAGGAGAGCAGAGAGGCACAAGAAATCGCGCACTGACCGAGATGCGATTGAGGGAGGCAAACGCTTCGGACTCAGACGCTAATTTGTTTTTCTTTATCTTTTTCTTTTAACTTCATTTCTATTTGGACTTGTTTTATCTATTTGCACTTACCCCTTCTCCGGATTTATATCACACTGAGATTGTGTGAAATAAGTCTGGGGGAGGATACTTATGCTTTTTCTTTTCTTTTGGCGTATTCTTTTGAGTCAGTTTTTCATGTTCTTTTGAGTCAGTTTTTCATGTTTTATTGAGTCAGTTTATTGGATATTTGCACTTGATGATGATTTCTTGATTATTGACTCTGTGTATTGTTCCTATTCTTTTATCTACATTGACCATTTTTCTTGAGTTGTTAGCGCAGGCAATCTGGAAAACCTCATGACCAGACTTCTCACCAGAAAGCTTTGAAGCTCAAGTCCTGGTTAGAAGTGTTTTAATTCTATTTATCAGACCTACTAATGAACTTAATTGTCTTGAACCAGGGACTTGAAATAAGGATTTTGGAACCAATCATTCAGGATTACATATCCATTTTTCTTCTACCCCTTTTTCAGTAATCCTGAGTGATGAGACTCATCTTTAGTCTGGCCACCACACTTTCACCCAATCTCATTTGATTCTCCAAGCATTTTTATTTGACTCTATGTGTACACATGTGCAAAAACAATGGAGAGAGTAGTGTAGACATGATTCTCCTGATTACTTAGGTAGGATTGAACCATTAGTTGGTTTTAGACATGATCATGAGTGTCTAGTAGACGTTATTGGGTGATTTAGAGATTTCAGATGGTTATGGTTGCATTTCTTCAAGATGTATGAATGTTTTGTGATTAAATTGTCTACGTGATGTTGATTTCCACCAGATTTTTGTTTAAAATATCACAAAAAATCAATTCCTTTTATTTATATATTGGTAGGAAATAAGTTTATGCGTGTAATTTTTTGGTTTGATGCACCTTGAAGAATTTCACATGTTTGACTTAGTGTTCAAGTTAGTGGTTTTTGCTTAGGTAGTTAAGGGTTATAATGATCTATATATTCTCTCTCTCCTGCGATTTTGCATAATGTTTTGCATCCTGGCGCAGTTAGTAAAACCCGAAACACTTTAAGCCTTACCACTAAAAAGTTATTCTATCACCTTGCCCGAATTTCCCGATGAAGAGTTCTCTGGTGAAAAGTTTCACATTTCTAATAAAGAATGTATAGAGTTATTAACATGAATGTGAGGCTTGTAGATTCAGAGTTTTAATTATGAATGGGCTTGTGCGGTCATGATGGAGATCTTGGGGAGAATGTTCTGATTGTCTCATGTTGACGTGGTTAGCTATTCTAAGTGCAAAGCAAGGTCTCCTGAAAGTGTAAAATTCCATTGATTTTCAAACTTCTTATCCTTCAATTTAATCTTCGTTTTCCTTTACTTGAGGACAAGAAAATATTCAAGTCTTGGGGATTTGATATATTCGCATTTTATCGGCTTTTACTATTGTATTATTCGAGAAAAAATAGTATTTTAATATGTATTTGGATCTTTTTGGAGACGTTTTGTGTTCTTTTTGTTTTTATAGTTTAGAGGTTATATGCGCGGAAAAGGTTACATTTTGGATGATTTCAGAGAGTCCAGAGGAAGCGTCGTTTGAAGATTGAAGTGCCTTACCAGATGGAAAAGGATCGAGTGATCCCTACGGAGGGAGCGGTCGGCCCATGTCATGACGTAGACCGACTAATTTCAAACCAGAACCAAATCTGAAGACTGAAACATATGTTTTAATATCTAGACTCGACTTTCATGTTTCATTATGTCATTTTCTGAGATTTTGAGCAGTTTTTGAGCTTTGAATATCTAAAGGAGATGATTGACTTCTGTAATTCAATCCGAGAAGATTTTTGAACCCTCTTGTTACTTTTATTCAATTGCAAACATGTTTTCTTGCGAATTGTTTTGTGATTGTTTGATCGTAATGTGTGAGTAGTTCATTAGTTGGGTATAGGGTTTCTCACAAAGGGTTTCTATGAATATGTGATTGTTAGGTTGTTAGATTGGAGAATTATCAATTGTTCTTCATTTAGCATTGTTCTTAAATTCTAAATTAGATTGGTCACCTAGTTTTTTATACTAGGAACACGCATCGAAAGTGTTTGAAGAAATTCTTGAATGAATGTTACGTGAGCAAAATGTCTTAGAACAACAGAACTTGATGTTTAAGCGATCTATAAACAAATCAATCTTGTTAGAAAGCATGTTTATAATCCGAAATTCAATGAAAGCTAGTCTCTAGGATATTTAAGCATAGAGAATTAGCAGTACAGAAGTAGGTTAGTTCTAATTTTGTAAACTGAGTTTTAGATGGTTCTTAACCGTTTCTCCAACAACAAATCTGAAATCTTGATGAAATAGATTCCCTGAGAAAACCATATGCCCAACGTTTTTTCTTGATTATTTACAAACCACTGGCTAATTTGCTTTATTATGCTTGTTTCGATTTTAGCATTTCTACCAAACTCTTCTTTTTTGTCTTAGCACGTGTTTGATTCATAGATCTTTGTGTGATCATTGGTCTCTGTGGATTCAATCAAGAACCACTACAACGCGCATAACTGTACATTTTCAGATTTTTATTCGGGTGAAAACCTGACCTATAAACTATATAGATGTAGCATTCAACAATAGACGAACTACATTTGGATGTCGCGTCTAGCTAAATATTTTGGACGCAATATCTAGACACGATACTGAGATACACAAGCGAACAGACCCTAAAGCTTTTTTTATTATTTTCTTTATACAAATTTGATCACAATGTTCTCTGGATTTACACACAAAGCTTATCTCTAATATATTGGCACTTGTCTTTAGCTTCTTCGTTGATTAATCCGAGAATATCAAAGCGGCTTTGTATCTTGATTTCTTCACCTTGACTGCTTTTACAGTTGGTTGTACGTTTCTCCACAGCTCCAACCTTCTTCTGCTATGGTTTTCCTTTGTTGTGTACTGAAGATCGTTGGGGATCTTTTTTCCTTTGTCGTGTATGAAAGCTTATTGTTGGAGATCTTTACGCCTTATCTAAAACGTTAGATCATTAGCTTTTTCTAAACCCAAACCAACGTTGAAACATCACAGATTTTTTGTAGAGGCAAAACTTGTTCTGCATTTTTCTTTCTTTCAATAGTGTTCCTCAAACTTCTTGTTGGTGGAACATCAACACCAAATTTGAAATTCAAGTTTGTAAAGGCTGTAAATGGAAGAGACTTAGTAAAGACGTCAACAAGTTGGTGATAAGAAGGAACATGTTTAACCGTGAGAGCTCCTAATGCAACTATTTCTCTGACATATTGATGATCCTTCTCAAAGTGCTTTGTCAAGGAGTGAAAGGCTGGATTGGTGGTGAGATATGCAGAGGAAAGATTTTCGCAATATAGCTTTGGTGTCTAGAGATACTTCAAGACATGACATATCCAAGTTCATTTTGAAGTTGTTTCTGATAAGGACATGTTTTTTTAGCTTCTGTGGAGATTTTGGACACAATTGGCTGCTTCTTTAAAGACCATAAGATGAGGTTATTGCCAAGGAATGTAAAATAGTCCCTTGTAGATCTTCTTTTAACCTTACACTATACCCAATCACTATCATGATATGCACGAAAGTTACAATCTGTATCTTTATGAATGAAATTCCCATGTTGATTGTTCCCTTGCCATATCTCAGAATTCCCTTTCGCAAGGTGAAAACTAAAATGGTTGGCTTGTGAATTTTTTAACATACATAATTGACTGAATTGTATGTCATCCATTATAAGTGTTAAGTATTGAAGTTTTCCTGTAAGACTTATAAAATAAGTGGGGTTAGAGAATAAATCTTATTGAGTAGGTACCTTATTTGGATCTAGAGGAAGTGGTGTTGTCATGGTACACAATCACTCATACGTACCACAACCAATAGGTCCATTGTATACTTTTCTTGGCTAAAAAATATATCCTTTGTGATATTGTGCATGATTTGCAAGAAAGTATTTTAGTTGATCAGGATCCTTATTATGAACTCAGTGCTTAGTTTACTAAGAAACCCTTCCATTGTTGCAACAAGATGATGTCTTTCCCTTGTGTGTATATGAACAGAGATGGATCCTTGATGCAGCAAACAAAACCAGATACCAGAAGATATGTACTGAACTTATTGAACCAAGCTCTTGTAAGAGACAAACATGATCTGGTTTGTCTTTGTCTTCAAAACCTTCTGGTTGAGGCACATAGACAACTTTTGAAAGTTCACCATGTAAAAAGGCATTCTTGACATCTATTTTTTTGATTTTCCAATACATTGTTGTGTCAACATAGAAAACTATAACATTCTTGGTGATCTAACCACGTGACTTATAAGTCTAAGTAGTCAATTTCTTCAGCTTTATCATATCCTTTAACAACCAAACGAGCCATTAACTTGTCAAGCCTATCATCTGCATTGAGTTTGGTTTGAAAGACCCATCATAGAAAGACCAAGCTCAATGATGTGTCTATGTTTTCTTTCAGCCAATCCATTATAATGGTTGTGTGAGTACATGAGATTAATTATTGAATGTCACACTTCTATAGATGGCTGATAACATGAGAACTTATGAACTCACCACCACCAAGCTTGAAAAACAAGGAAGATTGAATAAAAGTCTGATTTCAACTTCAACGGATACAACCATGTAAATCTTGAATGGTTTTCTATGAAGATTACATAATATCGAAAACCTTGATTAGAAAATATTGGTGATAGACCCCAAGGGTCACAATGAATCCTTAGTAAAAGTTAAAACTAACAAAAGTTCAAAAGGTAAAGGGTAATCTTGAGCTTTTCTAAGACGATAAGCCTCACACATTCTCCTTGTGCTCTTATTGATATTGGATCTTTGCAGAAATTTGTTGAAGAACTTGATAATTTGTATGTCCAAGACGTTTATGCTAGACTTAAGAATTTGTAGTTTGTTTCCTAGGTGAGTAGAAGACTTGAAAAGACTTGTTCTCCAACAAATACAACAAATTATGGTTGATTCCTAAAGTGAGAAGCTTTCTTGTTCCCTTATCACTGACACAAACATTATCACAGTGAAACTCAAAAATGCAGGGATAGACTTTAGTAAACTTAAATATTGAAAGTAATGATTTAGAAATGTTAGGATATACTAATATATTTTTGAGAGAAAGCTTACATGAGGTTGAGTCTAGACTAGTAGATCACATATGTGTGATTGGCAAACACTTGCCATCACCCACCATCACTAAATCTGAGCTATGATGTGGTTGAGCATGTTGCTGATTATGAGGTAAGTTTGTAACATGAGAGGAGACTTCATTATCTAGACACCACTTATGGCCACATCACTCAGTAACATCTGTAATCACTACAAGAAACAGGCCAATTTGCGAGGAAGATTTTAGTAGCAAAT
>OVAN01001564.1:0-39783 GCA_900406275.1 Anastatica hierochuntica
CTAGACTCACCGCCGTCAAGACTTAACGTCTTCTAGACATACCTTTGTCTTCGCTGGTCATCGTCTAGGCCAAACTATCATTCAACAAAGTCTATCCTTCCGCGAACAACTAAAGAGCCCGAATGCTAAAGTTAACATCCACGATTTACGAATAAACTCTTGGAAGATTTACGTGGATGCTAACGTTAACATCCACGATCGATTTACGAATTAACATCGATCAGAATTGGCCTCCGGTCTNCCAATTCTGATCGATGTTAATTCGTAAATCGATCGTGGATGTTAACGTTAGCATCCACGTAAATCTTCCAAGAGTTTATTCGTAAATCGTGGATGTTGACTTTAGCATTCGGTCTCTTCAGTTCTTCGCGGACGGATAGACTTTGTTGAATGATAGTTTAGTCTAGACGATGACCAGTCAAGACAAAGGTAAGTCTAGAAGACGTTAAGTCTTGACGGCAGTGAGTCTAACTGTTGGTCGTGTTTCTGAGTAAGTCCGATTAGCGATGCGATCTTGGACTTTGATTTCGAGATGACCATTTTTGACANCCATGCAATTCATCTAACATATCATCTAATCGAGGTATAGGATGTCGATACTTTACAGTGATATTGTTGATGGCTGTGCAATCGACACACATGAGCCAGCTTCCATCCTTCTTTGGTACGAGTAGAACAGGTTCTGCACAAGGACTTAAGCTCTCCCGAATGTGTTGTTTCTCCATCAGTGCATCAATCTTTCGCTGCATCTCTTTCGTTTCCTCCGGGTTTGCTCTGTAAGCGGGTTTATTTAGAATAGAAGCTCCTGGAACGAAGTTAATTTGGTGCTCAATACCTCGAATTGGAGGTAGACCTGGCGGCATCTCCTCAGGGAAAACATCTGCAAATTCCTGCAATAATTTCTTAAGATCACTCGGAATCNCTCCAATGAAATCTCAGCAGAGATTGTTAGTCCCTTAGAAATAATCATCAAAATAGGCTGTGAAAGATGCATTGCCTTGTTAACCTCACTTACCTTAGCGATTTGAAGTAATTCTTTCATACATGTGTTTGTCGCGGCTTCTGTAACAGTTTCAGCTGCTGATTTTTGACGTTTTAGATGCAACTGATCAGCATATACCTCCTGTGGTGATAAAGGAGCTAGTACGATCTTCTTATCGTGATGCTGAAACGAATAACGGTTCTTAAAACCATCATGAACAACCCTTTTTTCAAATTGCCATGGTCTTCGAAGCAGAAGATGACTTGAATCCATCGGCAAAGCGTTACAGAGAACCTCATCTATGACCGATAGTGAGTGGCACCGAGACTTTTTCTGTGACCTTGAGCTCGCCATTTTCGTTCAACCATTGCAGCTTATAAGGCGTGCGATGTTTCTTCTTTGGAAGTCCAGTTTTCCCTACAAAAGTTTCACTGGCAACATTAGTACAACTTCCACTATCAATAATCAAGCTGCAAATTTTGTCAGAAACTAAACAACGAGTATGATATAAATTCTCCCTTTGTTCGGTTTCAGATGGTGTCGATTGGACTACAAGTGATCTCCGGGTGACCATAAGCTTCCCATAGACAGGATTTTCCAAAAATTCATCATCGGAGTTTGCTGAGTCCTCGCCTTCAGACACGAGTTCGCCGTTGTCCAGAACTAACATGGTCTTCTTGTTGGTGCATTCGCATGAATAATGTCCAAATCCTTGGCACCTGAAATACTTAACATCACGAGAACGCTTAGTAACCGGTTTACTCTTGTCATCGCATGAGAAAGTTTTTGAATCCTCATTAGGTTTGCCGCCAATAGTTTCTAGTCTGGGAGACCGAAAGTTGCTTGCAAAATTTCGGCCAGTAGACCTCCTTTTCAGCCTCTTTTCAATCAGATTAGCTTTATGCAGCAACTCGTAGACGTCATTGTATTCGTACATCTCCAAGTTATCTTGAATGTCACGATTTAATCCAGCTTGAAATCATGCCATTGTTGTGTTCTCATCTTCATCTACACCAGCGCGTATCATCAAAGTTTTCATCTCCTGAAAATAATCATCAACAAATTTTAGTCCTTGAGTTAATCTACGAAGTTTTTGATGTACCTCTTTATTGTAATGAGCTGGTACAAAACGCCGTTTCATAAGCGTTTTGAGTTCGAACCAAGAAGCAATTTGGTTCTCTCCTGTTCTGCGCCCTGTGGTGACAACCTAGTCCCACCAATGAAAAGTGTAGCCGCTGGATTCCGTAACTGCTAGTCTGGCCTTCTTTTTTCAGAAAAGTTATGCACATCAAAGACATTCCCCATTCTTTTTTCTCATTCCAAGTAAGCATCGAGATCAGTTTTTCCGTCGAACGGTGGGATGAGGAGCTTAAGATTACCCAAGCCATCTTCGACTGCAGCTTCATCAGCCTACTGTGGGGCTCCACGCCGTGCTCCATGGTCAGCGGGTCTCGGGGCTCCACGTCGTGGGGTATAATGGCCCAACATGATATCTTCATCACGAATCGGAGCTCGTCTATTAGCTGGCCTCTTATGCGTTGAGTATTCAAATAAATCCTCAAGTAAATCCTCTTCTTCCTCTGAGTAAACAGCAACATGAATGGCATCTCCCATGATTTTCTTGCTATCTTGCTTTTCTTTTGCTTTTTGTGCAGCCTGTGTTTCCTGCAAATCACGTTCACTGTTAGAAGAATCCTGTATGTTAGTTTCCTGCATCTTTTTAAGAACTTCAACCACTACAGTCTCAACCCATAATTTTTTGGGTGGGAGTTGCGATGGATCCATGGGATTTTGTGAATCCTTATCAGATCCTGACATGTTTCCTGCAAAAGATCACCAAAAACTCAAAGAAACTTGTTAAGTTAACAAAATTTCCAGCAACAGAAAATAAAAAAAAAATCGGCAATTAGATCTGCTTGGTCCGAAAATTTTTTGTCCAAAAACCTGAAATAAAACCACTTAAACACGAAAAAGCTTTGTTAGATTAGGAAAAGATAGTTGAAGCCTCACAACTCTCATTTGAATCACACGATTTTTTTTTTTTTGGAAAAAAATTCTCTGAAATTCGTGAATCCAAAGCTCAGCAAAGACAAAGCCAAATCAAACCTAAGAATCAATTCCCTAAAATCCCTGAAAACAGAAGATAGAAAGAAAAGAATTGCTTCTGCAAGGTTTGAAACTTGTAGCGGAAGTTACAGCTGCAACCCGTTTACCACAAGAAGCTGAATTTCTCTTCAGCTTTTTTTTCAGATTTTTTTCAGCTTTTGAGAAATTTTCTTTTTTTTTTTGTCTTTTTGTCGATTTTTTTCTTGTAAAAGCTGCTACTATATCTAAAGAAAATCCTGCAGAATTAAAACAAAAAAAACCGAATTCAAATCGCAGATTAGAAGAGGAATACACAAGCTTTCTGTGTTCAGATTGCTCTGATACCACTTGATGCAACCTTAGATCTTTTGAACAAGAAAACAGAACCTTTCAGATCTGTATTTTTGTTGAAAAGTCTGCGAAAGTTGTAGAGGATTTTTCGACGGGAAGAAAAACAATGATTGATTGTTGTTAAGATCTAGAGAGTTAACTCTTTTAAGGATCTAGAACAGAAGGCTCTTAGAGAATTAACTCTTTAGCAACAGGTTTTGTTCAAGATGAACAATATATTCACTTTCTTTTAGAAGAGAAAGAAAACTTAAAACTTTTATTGCTGAAAACTTGGATGATCCTAAAGTCTGAAACTACAAAGCCTTAAATAGAAAACAAAACCCTAAACCTAGTCTAAGTAGGCGAAAATTCTCTTCTAATTGAAAAAGGAATTTTCGCCAATAAGCCCAAAAGAAACAACATAAATTGGATTTAAAATCAGACTCAAAATTATAAAAATAAACAAGGTCTGAAAACCCTTTAAATCAAACAACTAATTTTCGTTAACCAAGGTTGAAAACCGATTGGTTAAAAGTCTGGATTATCTTCTGGTTTGCTTCTTGATCTGAAATCTGAATTGGTTCTGAATAAACCAATATCGCAATCTAGTCCTGAAGTCTTCTTGTCTGAGATCTGGTAATAGGCCCATTAGTGAAAACAAAAGGATCTCGGGCTTCTTCAGACTCTGAAATCGCCAACTTTGTCTCCCTCTCATCGCCACCTTCATCTCCACTATCACTTAGCTCCGGCTCAGCTACTTTTCTAGCCTGTATATTGCATCATTACCTCAGTGTAACGAACACAAAACTCCTGGTAGGAGTCTGTTTGCAGCCGGAACTTTCTTGGAGGGGCTGAGCCATCAGTAAGGTTGACTCCCTCACAGAACTTCACGGCAGCACCTCTTGCGTTTCCAAGGGAAGAGGACTCAGGGAGGTCGAACCTCAGAGCCAGACCAGCATCCGGAGGTTGGGAAGAGTGCGTCGCGGGCACCGAACTCGCGGGAAGTCCTTTTTCTTTTGACTTCCTAGGTTCCGACCTCGGCGAGTCAGAAGACCTCCTCTCTTCCGACCTCCGGCGGTCAGACGCCCCTCTTTCACCCGACCTGCTTTGGCTAGTAGACTTTCCCTCGTCTGTGCGCTACCTCTTTGAGGAGTCTGCAGAAGGGGAGGAAGATCTCTTCTTGGAGGAAGAGTCGCGAGCCCAACAATCCTTCTTGCCAGAACTCGCGGTGGGTCTCATAGTGGTATCTTTTTCTTTCCTCTTTCTCGCAGCATCACTAGCCACGGCAAGAAAGGCCTCTTGACATGAGGACAGAGCAGCAGCGCCAAGAGCTTTTGGAGGAGGAGGAGGCATCGAGCCAGAGTCAGCAGTCGGGACCGCATTCCCAGAAGTCTTCTTGGGAATAAGAGCCAACTCCCTGCTCTCATGGAGATTAGGGACCTGAGTATACAGGCGACCTTCCCTTAGAAGCTGCTCCTTCTCAGCCCAAAGTCAACTTTTTCCCTCTTTCTTGGATCTCTCCTCCGCAACACTTGCTTTGGCAACAACTTTTCCATCAGCTGCTCTTCTGTCAACAGTAACTTTTTCCTCTTCTGCCTTCTTAGCAGCGGCCTTGTCCTTCTCGGCCTTCTTTCGGCGAGCCTCAACAGCTCGCTGTTCAAGGTTTGGGAGGACTACAGTTGTGCGCACCATCTCAGAACGGGGTAGCTGAATCCAGAGAGGAGAAGGTGGTGGAGGTTTGTCTGCTCTTTCCGCAACAACTCTGGCAACAGCTCTAGCGATGCGGTCGGGGGTGAAGAAAGCTCAGGCTCTGTTGGCAGCTTGTTTCAGAGAAGCTTTCACCTTGTGAAGGTCTAGGGAAAGGGAAGGCTTCTTGCGCTCTGGACCAACTGCAAAACAAGGAAAGAGAGCGGGTCAGGAAAAGTGAAAGCAAGTAAAGTGCAGACAAGAAGCGACCTAAAAAAAGTTGGCTACCAGGTTCCGGGTTCCACATCCGTCGTGTTGAACCAATAAACTGCTCCGGCAACGAGGTGACATCCGCCAAGACATAAAAGTACGCTTGCTCCTAGAGGTCATTCTTGCTATAAGGAAGTGTGACCAGCTGTGGACGCCCAAAGATGTAGTAATGCCCCGACTTGGCGGAAGCTTTAAAATTGGTAATGAGCTCCAGGAACTGGACTCCTAACTCCACATCCCTCTCAGCAGCAATTACCAGCAGGCCGAGAATTGTCCTAATACTCCCGGCTGTCAGATGGGAGAAGGCAATAGTCTGGCGCCGGCAGTATAGGACAAAGAGCTCCGGCAGAGGAAAGAAGAGATGACTCTTGAGGAAATAGGACTCGTAGAGACAGAAGAATCCCTCAGGAGGAGTCCAGGGCCTTTCTGAGGGGGTTGGAAGTTGAATGAACACTGCATCATGGATCCCACCCTTCTCCCTCAAGAAATTGATGGATTTAGGTTTACAGGTGGTCGGCGCAGCGTTGAAAAATTGAGCGGTATGGGCGATGGCTAGCGGAACCGTCGGGATCGCATCAGAGGGACCAACCGCCCCTTTTTCACCTTCTCCCTCTTCATCGACAAGGGTAAAAGGGGTAAATTCCTCCCGTTCCTCAGAGTCGGGGCGATAAGTGGGAAGATCAACCGGAGAAGAGGGGGGAGAGGTCTCTCTGCAGAAGACCCAGGAGCGTCTCTGACCAATGGGAGGCGGAGATAGAGGGCGCTCGTTGGAGGTTGAACGTTTCGAGGTCTTCTTGCGAACTAGAGGAGCGACGGGGTCCATGGGAAGCTTCAGAGAGGTAGAAGAGACGAGTTGCAGTAAGAAGCGCAGAAGAACAGGGATTGCAGAGGATGAATTGCAGAAAGAGATACAGAAATTGCAAAAATAAAACAAATAGGTAAGGAGAATAGAGGAGACGGAGCAAACCTTTTCTTTTTCTTCAAGGGAGAAGTAGAATCGCAATGAGGAGGGAAGGCAAAAGGTCCCACTTTTCAATGACACATCTCTTAAGCGTGGTGATGTGGGCGGCAGATTAGACGCAGCAGGGACCTGCAAGTCAAATCAAATCTTTCCAAAATCCCATTCCGCGAAATCTCCAAATCAAAGTGAATCTGGTTTGTTTTAGGAAACTCGGATCGGTTTACTCCAAATCGGGCAACTCACAACACACTTGCCTGAGGAGAAACCAATCACGAGATCCTAACGACAGGATCTCCGATCAGCTTACCTAAACTAAGCTCGAGCTCGGGGGGGGGGGGGGGGGGGGGGTTNACCCACCACACCCGGTTTGGACTAAATCGGACCTCAACCAAGGAAGCACTTGAATGTGCAATGGGCCTAGGAAGCTCACCTTTGTCTAAAAGAAGAGCAGACCCAAGGAGTAAAAGAAGCCCACGAACTTGAGCTAGAAGAAGAGAGTAACCGCCGAATCTTCTCCTTAAAAGACAAATTGAATGTGCATTGAATGGAAGGCAATTAAGGGGGAGAAGATCTTGGAGCTGTTATGGAGAAAAGAGGAGTATAAAAGAGTAAGGGGAAGCTCGAAGAAAGGGGGTTGTGGAACTTTTGAGAGAGATTGAGCTAACATACAGAAACTTTGTAATCACATCCTTAGAGAAATCGTTAATAAAACCCATATTTTTTCTTAGTTACACTGTTAATCTAATACCCCGTATTCTTGAGTAGATTTTGGATCCATCACTCAGTTATCCTAATGCCATCACGGGTAAGACAAAACGTCTTTTCTTGTTTTTCTTATCATAACTTCTTTCTTGCTTTAGTAACGATTCTTGAATGGATTCCCGGTGTATCTGACTTTTTTAAAAAACTAATCCATCTTTTGTCTGAAACTAAATTAAAGTTCCAAGTCGGAGTTCTTTATACTTGGTCAAAACTGGATTTGATGTTTAAATTTATAATCAATCGCATTACTTTAAACATTTGCAACAGTTTACTTCACTTCTTCTTAGGATACTTTTTTGCCCCGAAAATCGTTGATCCTATCCTCACATTTGTGCTTCCCAATTCAATATGTAACTCTCAAAACAAAGAAAGGAAAGACTCTTCAAAACTCATAATTATTTTACTTTAATCAACTTACGGCTAACTCAAAGTCCCAGACATCCTCATAAATACCTCGCATTGCTCCTCTAGCATTTGAGCTCCTTACACACTTCACCTATGCATTTCGCAAGCATCTACACATATAATAAAAAATAAAAGAGAGTTTCATTCTTTTAGTGTTCTTATAATACTACTAAACAGCTTTTAGGTTTGATTCAGTCTATATAACCTTGAAATAATTCGGGGTTGAAGTGTAATCAGCCTTCCCAATCTTCATCAACCCAGAAAACTCTGCATTCAAGCAGGCTTCTTTCACGCGCTTCACTAGTGCGGGGTTATCCCACGCTACACGCTCGTTATTCTTTAATTTTATGCTAAAATCTATAGTATGCAAGTTTTTTTTTTTTTTTGAGCTCCGAATATAGTATGCATGTTTTGTTATTATTTTCCAAAGAATAACTTTGAGATAACAAATTACTTTTTAACAATAATATTTTTGTTCAAAATATATATTACTTTGTTGCAATCACTGGCACAAAGAAACAATTGCTGTACAATATGTTTATACAAAATATTTTTATTTTAGTACCAAAGTATTGTTAGGCCCAGATGTTTATAGTTTTTTTGTATAAATATATCTTTTAGATTTTTATAATTTTAAATTTATATTTCGGTAAATTCTAATCTATCATTAAATGTAATATTATCATTTTAAATTGCTAACACTAATGTTCAGAAGAATTATCAAATTTTTACATCTATTATATTAAAATAGAGTCATACTTTTTATCTACTTAATAACGTGCTCATTTAAATTTGGATATGTTCACAACTTATTAGAAATATTTATAACTATCATTATAATTTAACTAAAAATACAATATAAATATTGATAATCCCATGTTATATCCGCTATCCCATATACAATTAAATTACATAAAATTATGTTGTTATTATTAATTAGTTTACACACTATACATGTATCAATATTTATATAGTTTACATGCTAGCATACATGTATTGATAAATATGTAATAATATTCAATACAAGACTATAGATTCAATCATATGTTATTGATTTTATAATAAATCAGTTTTGATATATCTATACTATATTATATATGAAAATTATATTATTTTAGTACAAATGCACATATATAAGTTAGGATTAGGCGTTCGGTATCCTGTTCTGGTTCAGATCCCAAACTTCAATTCTATACATTCGTTCTGGTTTTTGAAAAGTTTAGTTCGGGCTTGGTTGGGGTTTTTTTTTGGACGGATTCGATGTTATAAAACTATTAAAACCAGGATAGATTCGATACTTTTAAGGTTTAAGTAATTTTGGGTTTTTCGGATTCGGGTTTTTTCAGGTTTCTCCAATTTTTTCGGATATTTTGGGTTTTTGTCGAATATTTCGGCTTTCTCTGGGTTTTTTCATATTTGTGTTTGGTTCGAGTTTTTCTGATTTTTCGGTTGTTTCAGAATTTAGGTTCGACATTTTCAGATTAACAGAGACAAGTATATGGATATAAGAGTTTAAGGGTACGGATGTATGTGTGTGCAAAAATTCGGAGCAACCATATAATACTTGGAGTTTGGGATTCGGTTCGGGTAAAATCCGAAATTCGAAAATACTTGAGCATGGAACCCGTTCGGATTTTCACATGTTTTTTCTGGTTCGATTCAAAGTAAAGATTTGGTTATTAAAAAAATTAAATGTAAAGAGCTAATCTCATTCATATAAACATTTTCCAAATACCAAATTTTCAAAAAAAAATCAATGACATATTATTAATTCGCATAAACAAATATGTTTTAAAATAAAACTTAAAACAATATAAAAGAAACAAAGTTATGTTTGTTAAACACATAATACTTTCAATTAATTAATCTAATTTTATTACATATAAAGATGCACCAAAATAATAATATAAAAACAATTAAAATATGTAAAACAGTATAAAAAATAACATACAATTAAACGTATGTATAATAAAAACAAATATACCCATACACAGCGCAGAATCAACCCTAGTTTTGATCATGATATGGTAGATTTGTGATCACTAACTCCTTCATGATCCTTATCTATTGCTCACTTTGTTGTGACAAAATATTAATTTTATGTTTTTTTAAAATATTTCGAGAAAAAGATATTTTGAAAATTTTAAAATGATAACTATTCCAAAAATACAAAAAGCAACGAATTCCATCTTCTATTCTTCTATTATGAATTCTGAAAATGAAAGGCATGAAAACACCTGTAAATCTAGGGAAATAGTTCTCAATTAGGATTTTGAAGTACTTCGTATCACATTTAAATTGTAACTTCCAATACATTTTTTGAAATATCAAATTTTCCCAAAACTTATAATCACAATTGTAATTTATTAATAGTGTTTATATTAGAGGAATAATGAAAGTATTGAAACAGTGCTTTGACTTTACCCTATAGTAATATATGAATATATAGTATGTATAACAAGCAAAAATAAAGTATAATTAAAATTTGAAAGCACGCAAATGAACAAAAGTTTCATTGGTGTACGGACTTGAGGAATCCAAAAATCTCAGCCACTTGCCATACTATAAACATATATCACAACTATTATAATATAAAAGGAAATATCAATGGATATTAAAAAAAATCATTAATTAATTTTTTACTCTTTACAAAATTTTTTTTTATTTCTCTCTCCTGTTAAAATTCAATTTTGATCCTTTAATAGCTCTACTTTCTTCTCCCTTTATCGTTTTGTATTTATTTTTTTTTTCTTTTTCTATGTTTTCTCTCTCTTCATTACAATTTCTCTTTTTCTTTTCTTTTAGGATATTCTTGTTAAAAACTTTTAAAATAAAGAAAAAAATTTAGCTTTTTCCAATATATCATAAATCGGATTTTTAAAATCAGACATATATTTATTAATGAAATTTAAAATTATGGTATGCTTTATGTAGTTGCTGAATAGTCGTTCTATTTTTTTAGTAGTACTATTTTTTTTTATCAATTTTAATATGCATCTTCCCATACGCAAAACAATAATTGTTTTTAATAAGCCTCCGAGTAACTTTTCGATTTATGTTATATAATGAATAAAAATTAACATGACTTGTTCATTTTTTTCACCAACGTTTAACTTAGTAAGTAAATTATCTATAGTAATTACAATTTTTTTATTCATTTTAAATAGTATTATTATTTTTTACCAATATTGTCAAATTTTATCCCCCCACCCCACAATTCCCTAAACCAAACATTCTTAATTTTTTCTTAATTTTAATCACTTCCCATAATGTTTACCCCTCTCCATAAAAAATAGCGTGTCTATTGAAATAGACATTCTTTTTTTGTGTATCAAATAGTATGCAATTTTTTGGATTTTTTAAAATATGGTTTATGACTTCTTTTATTGAATGTGTATTTAAATTTTAATATTGATATATGTAATTGCTAATTTTAATTTCATTTTATTTTTATTGGAAATGTAAAAACCTCCAAATTTCACCGTAGTAGAATTACTATCTGAAAAAAAATTTCCTCTTAAACGATTTATAAAATATATATCCGTTTTAAAAAATTTAAAATATTTACATTTTTTTTAAACAAATACAATTTAGAAGTAAAAATAAAATATCGGAGCAATGGCGATGGCGACAAAAGAAGCTAGATAACGGAGATTCCGATTTGGTTTGCCCGTCTGTTGTCTCTGGTGGATGATTTTCCGGCGGGATCGACGGTGGTATTTGGGTCTTAATGGTGAAGCACAAGGTGGTTTTCGGAGATCTATAATTGTTGGAGAATCCTTTGTTTGGTTTGGATATGGATGCGAGGGGTTAAAAAAAGGCGGATCTGGTTTGTTCTTTGAGAGGATCGACATATTAAGGAGTTTAAAGGAGGATCTGGTATGTTTCGATCAGGACGCGCGCTTGGTGATACACCGGGGAACCTGCATCTCTCGGGTGATAACGTTCATGGACAGAAGCTGGGAAGGTTTTGACTTTAGCATCACGATGATATTAACGGTAAGCAGATATGGTGTAAGATCCGGTTTCTTCTTCCCAATTCACAGATCTAGTTTTCAAGGTTGCAATCCTCTTGTGAGTGTGGGATTTTGTTATGGCTCCAGTATAATTACAAGAGGGAGCAATTGGTATCGGAATTATATTTCCAAGGCTTTATCTCTGTGCCCGAGAGTAGAAGTCCTGGCTACGGGTTCTGGTGTGTTGTTTGGTCAAGGCGCTATCTTGGTTAAGGGGTTGTGGCTGCCTAGTATGGTCGACAAACAGGATCAAGGAAATCAGCCTGAGATGGGGGATCATGGATTGTCTCTGGCTAATAAAGGGGAGGGATTCGATATGGGAGTAGATGTTGGTAAAGGGGTGTCAACGGTCGCTGTGGTTGAGAACGAGCTGGAGGATGTGCTATTCTTGTAGAGGAGGGGGAAGTGGCTATCGATGAGGCAGTGGGGAATGATGATGATCCTTTGAGGCTGCCAGAGTTGGGTGGCGAAATCGAACTAGGAAAGGGTCTGCTCGAGGATGCTGGGAATCCAGAATTGGAAGTGGTACTTAGATCTAGTCAAGAATATGATGTCGATGGCAGTGTTGTGGTCTCTAAGGAGGTTACATGGAGTATGGAGCTAGAAGACAGAACAAATCGTTCTGACTTTTTTTGTATTTTTGTATTTTGTTTTTTGGCTATTGGTGGTTTTGTTTCAAGTTTAAAGATTGTTGAGTTGGATATTCGGAAACACAAACGTGTTAAGAGTTGTACTAGTCTTGGTCGTTTTAAAGGAGTGAATTTTCGGAAAATGAATGTGATGTTACTGGTTTCGCTAATAAAGTGAAGGGGTTTTAAAGGCTTTGATTCAAAGGCTCCACAAGTTTCTAAGGTGTCGTACTCTCGTGTTGCCCGGACAAAGAGTGCGGTTAGTAAGCCTAAAAGAGGCACAAGGGGCACGGTGCACCCTAGGTCTTCTAAGAAAGGAATGGTGGCTCCCCTGAACCCACCGGCTCATCCGTGAAGATTCTGAGCTGGAATTGTCAAGGTCTACGAGGTGACTTGATAGAGGATACTTTGCAAGATCTTTGGAATAAATTTAGGCCTGATATTATTTTTCTATCGGAAACTAAACGATCTTCTTTTAATTTAAAGAAATTTCAAGGTCAATTTGGTTTTAATAATTTGTTCACTATGGATCCTATTGGGTTAAGTGGAGGTTTAGCTATTTTTTATAATGATGAAATTCAACTCGATGTTTTGTTTTCAAGTAATCGCATTATCGATGTTAATGCCTCATTCTATGGGTTTCGAGTTTCGATTTCGTTCGTCTATGGAGAACCTGTGGCTGCAAATCGGTGGATTGTTTGGGATAAGTTAATGGAAATAGGAACGAATAGAACAAATGCATGGTTGATAATAGGTGATTTAAATGAATTAACCGGAAATCATGAGAAGAAAGGTGGCAAAATGCGATATGCGGCGTCTTTTATTCCTTTTAACGAGATGTTGAATCATTGCGGAATGACAGAGTTCCCATGTGCAGGGGACCAACTTTCGTGGAAAGGAACGCGGAATAACCATAAGGTTCGCTGTACGCAAGATAGAGTGGTTGGAAACGAGGATTGGCACAATCTTTTTGGCTACTCAAATGTGGAATACTTAGCACGAATTGGGTCAGATCATCGGCAAATATTACTAAAATCTAATTACAAGGCGGAGAAATACTATAAAAACTTTCTTTTTGATAAAAGATGGATAGGAAAAGAAGGCTTGGCAGAGGCCATCGAGTGTTGTTGGCAACGTACTAGGAACTTTAGGATTCCAGGTTTTATGGATAAAATGCACAATTGTCGGAATTCAATCTCATGGTGGAGAAAAAACAATGTACCACCAGGAAAGGAAAAAATTGAGGCTCTACAAGGAAAATTGGAGGAAGCGCAAAATGATGATTCGGTAGCTCCAGATGTTATTGTGGATATTAAAAAGAAACTGCACGAAGCATATCAAGAGGAAGAGATTTTCTTGAAACAAAAGAGTAGGAACTTATGGTTGAAAGAGGGTGACAGAAATACAAAATTTTTCCACGCCACGACAAAACAAAGGCGTGCAAGGAACCGAATCTTGGGATTATTTCATTCGCAAGGAACATGGGAGGAAAAACCAGAGGAAATGGAGGCCATAGCGATAGATTATTTTAATGTGTTGCTCAAGCCTATCGGGTCGAGCGATTTCACACAAGTTCTTGCGAATGTTGATTCAGTCATCACGGATAACATGAATCAAGTTTTAATTCGTGATGTCACGGAAAAGGAAGTAAGGATAGCGCGTTTTGCAATGCATCCTGAAAAATCTCCTAGGCTTGATGGGATGGCAGCTCTATTTTTCAACGATATTGGGGCATTTTGAAGGGAGATTTAGTCAGTCTGGTTAGAGACTTTTTTAGTTCTGGCACTTTTGATACTCGGCTAAATGAGACTAATATTTGTCTTATACCTAAGACGGGCTAACCTAAAAGGATTTCTGAGCTTAGGCCTATTAGCCTTTGTAATGTGGCTTATAAAATTATATCTAAAATTTTGTGCCTGAGGTTAAAAAGGATTCTTCCCCAAATTATTTTGGAAACACAGTCGGCTTTTGTATCTGGAAGATTAATAACGGATAATGTTTTAATTGCACAGGAAATGTTTCATGGTCTACGCACTAACCAAAAGTGTCGACATAATTTTATGGCAATTAAGACGGATATGAGCAAAGCCTATGATAGGACCGAATGGTCATTCCTGGAGGCAGTCCTACTAAAATTAGGATTTGGGCAGAAGTGGATTTCTTGGTTAATGTGGTGTGTCCAGTCGGTTTCTTATAAAATACTATTTAATGGTCGTCCAACAGGGCATATTGTTCCCCAGAGGGGGCTGAGACAAGGTGATCCTTTATCACCGTACCTTTTCATTATTTGTACAGAGGTCCTAATTGCGAACATAAAAAGAAAAGAGCGAGATAGAGCTATTACGGGAGTACAAATAGCTCACCACAGTCCGCCAATCTCACATCTGCTTTTTGCACACGATAGTCTCTTTTTCTGTAAGGTAGAGGAATGTCAAGCAATAGTAGATGTCTTGGGTGAATATGGTCGTGCGTCGGGACAGGTAATTAATTTTGATAAATCATCGGTGATGTTTGGGAAAAATGTTCCAGAACAGACAAAGATCTCGCTGAAAGCGATGTTAGGTATCTCAAAGGAAGGAGGTATGAGAACAGACCTTGGAATCCCAGAAAGTTTAGGGGGGGATCCAAGAGTCAGATCTTTAATTTTGTCAGAGAACGGTTAGGAGATCGGGTGAATGGCTGGTCTTCCAAATTCCTTTCCAAAGGGGGCAAAGAGATCCTGATTAAGTCAGTGGCTCTCGCGCTACCCAATTATGTCATGTCATGTTTCAAGCTCCCCCAAGTGTTAACGAGCAAGTTAACTAGTGCGATTTCAAAATTCTGGTGGAGCTCCAATGGATGTAACCGCGTTCTCCATTGGCTTGCATGGGACAAATTATGTATACCTAAAGAGAATGGAGGTTTAGGCTTTAAATCTCTGGAGGAGTTCAATACAGCCTTATTGGCTAAATAGTTATGGAGGCTCATTCAGTTTCCGGGATCACTGGTTGCTCGGGTCTTACGAGGCTGATATTTTTGAAAGGTACATCCGTTAAATGCAAGAAAGCCTCATTCACCTTCTTTCGGTTGGAAGAGCATATCCTCCGCTCAGAATTTGCTTAGGCAAGGTATTAGAATTCGGATAGGCTCTGGGACAAACACATCAGTCTGGCATGATCCCTGGGTTCCGGACAATGTCCCGAGGCCAGCAAGGGGTCGGGGTAAACATTGGTATCCTAGCCTACAAGTGTATCAATTGATTGATCCAATGACAAAAGATTGGCATTTGCCACTTCTCCAGGAATTTCTCGATCCGGAGGATATCACCTTAATTAGGGGTATCCATCCTAGTCGTAATGTTACACATGACGATGTGGTCTGGCTTTTTACTAAATCGGGTAAATATACTGTTAAATTGGGCTACAAAATCCTTAACTCTTTGGAGATAACTCGGATTAATAATAATGGTTGGGGACCAGGATTGGAAGCGTTGAAAGCTCACACTTGGAAAATAAGGTGTCCTATGAAGATAAAAACATCTTCTTTCGCAAATTTTATCCGGAAGTTTGGCGGCAACTACTGAACTAGCTCTTAGGGGAGTACGTTGCGACACATTATGCAAAAGTTGTTGAGCCGCTGAGGAAACAATTAATCATATCTTTTTTGAGTGCGCCTCGATTGAGCAAATTTGGGACCTCTATAGAGACCGGACACGAATGGATGTGTTCCCTTGAGGTTCAATATATAAAAATATGGATTATCTCTTTTGGCGAAATCCATTGAGAAATCGGGAAGGCGATCGATCTGATCTTTTTGCGTGGCTGTTGTGGTTAATCTGGAAAGCAAGAAATCAAAAGGTTTTCCAAGGAGTCCAATTGAATGTGGACGGGATATTACAGTCTGCAGAAACAGATTTTATAGCTTGGAAGGAAGCGCAAATTTCTCCCTCTTCGGATCAGGAGCGTCTTCCTGCCGAATCTTTCTGTCCGGATGGTTTAATCTGTCAGATAGATGGTTATTGGAAACAATCGGATCCTACCTCAGGAATTGGATGGATCTGCATAGATAAGGATAATAAGGTAATCTTGATGGGAGCGAAATGTCAACGCCGAAGTCTTTCACCACTACATGCAGAGTTGGAAGCTTTGTTATGGGCAATGTCGGAAATTGATAATCGAAGAATAGATTGTCAGTTCTTCCAGACGGACTACGCGGAGCTCACTAGCATTGTACAAAATCCGGAGGATTGGCCAGCGCTACATACGCAGCTTCAAGATTTCAAGCTTCTTTGTGGATTTTTCACAGATTTCTCGGTAACGCACATACCGCAGACAAAGAACACTCACGCAGATCAGTTGGCGCGAGGATCTCGTACTTTTTTCCAAGATTTTATTTTTGTAGACACAACTCCTCCGATCTGGCTTCCTTCTTCGGATGCTAGCTCATAATTAATGTGTGGTTGACAAAAAAAAAACAAATACAAATGCAAATAAATTGTTGAGAGATTTTATGTAAAAAGGAGAGAGAAAAATAGAAAAAAAATTAAAAAAAAAATAGAAAAAGCCTTCTCCACAGGGCTAAGTGGAGAATGAGTATGGCAAAAATTTCATTGATACTTAAATAATGAAAAAGAGAGGTCACATAATTAATTAATGTGACTACCTGTAATATTGGCCAAATTGATCCTAATATAAACACTTTTTAATATCTAAACACACACAAAATTAACATATACTCCTCCGATGAAGCCTACTAATTAAATCTCAATAGTGGGTTTTTTTTGTCGACAAACCGGGCCACAACGGGCTGGCCCGGTGGCCCTACCCTATTACCAGGAATTTACCCTTCACAGACGAGGGGTCCGGATCACAACAGACCGATCTGATAGCCCATAGCCCGACATACGGAGTCTACGCGCACAACCGCGCGTCCGGAGATTCGAACATTCGACCCCGAAGTTGTGAGATGAGTGCTTTGGCCACTAGGCCACTAAGCCTCTCTCCAACAGTGGGATCACTTATAAATAACAATCTTTTTATTTGAAAACTGATAGTAATCGGTCTGAATTACATAACACACCACTATTGATGCATGCATGTCTTATAAGTCAACCATGAATTAGCTAATTGGAATTCCTATTTCCAAGACTTTTAAAATCTAGATGAGTTATATACTTAGAAAATTAAATAGACATCAACATTTTGTAATAGCATTTTATGACCGAAAGTTAAAAACGTGAGGAGGAGAAAGTTCGAGGAATGTAAAATATAAAAATGATAATAAAATATTATCGTCCTATACAAACAAAGAAAGATCGTTTAGCAATGAAACGAAATCATAAAAGAAAAACAGACTTCCTTCTAATTTATTCATAACCGAAAATCATAGATGTTTGAGTTTTACACCTACATCAATTCATGTGGATTTATAAACGTAATAATCAATGGATACTCTACTTGTTGGATCACAGACAACCAAAAAAAATAAACCAGAGCTATTAACACCAAAAACGATAGTTAGTAGTTAATACCTTCTCTTTGTGTTTCCAGAGCTCCTTTATCTTCTTCATGTATACATCAATTAGTTTCTGTCATTACCAAATAACATTACAAGTTTTTCCAGCAACACTTAACCATCTATTATACTCTTACTATAAAGTTATCACCTTTTTTTCTTTACCAAACAAAAAAATCTCTTGTGTGGTCGCATTACCTGAAAATCACTTGACAAATCCTTCACATTGTCTTCTGACAGCTTCTTCCCCGGCCAAACAACGAAGATTGACTTCTTAGAATGACACACGAATAGGAGTAGCCAATAAGAAACAAATAAAACTTAACATGTCTTGGAACCTTCTCGAGTTTATCATAAGAAATCAAGGCATCTCTCTTTATGCTCCTCAGTGCAACCTATAAGTATCCAAATTTGGGAAAGAGATAGGAAAAGATTAATGAACATCAAGAGTTTAATTTATGTTTGTACATCATCATGCATCCAAAAATAGTTACCTTAGGTGGAAATATTGAAACTCCCAAATATATTCGGGTCACTATAAAGAGAGCCAAACAAGACATACCTTCCCTTCTTCAGATTGTTTAGCTGCAACCTTCGTTGGTTCCTGCAGCGGTACAATTAAAACGTAAAGCAGTATAGAAACTAACCTTAAAAATTCACCAGTGATGATTTGATAGACATGCCAGGAAGAGCTACCTTTCTCCTACCAGATGTGAGGGAGGCAAAGAAAACCGAATCGCATCTCCGTCATTATTAGGAGTCACTCCTAGATCAGAATTCACAAATGACCTTCTCTATAGATTTCATGCCGGAAGGTATAAAAGCATTTTAATGTATCATTACACAATCATGGTAATAAAGGATCTAGGACTATTTGAAGAACGTCACCACTTGTACGGAAAAAAATGGACGTCGTTAATAGTAGAAACATTCTTCACTTCTTCACACTCCAAAAAAATATCCAATAACCGGAAGTTGGGAGGTTTTACATAGTATGAGAATAAAAAGTACCTCATGTTTAGAGATTATGCGATCCTCCACTTTGTCATCGCGACCACCACTATCGTTATCGTTTAACACATCAATAGCCGTATTGTATTCCTAATGATTCTCGATGTCACTCATCTTTTTCGAAACTGGGAGTCTCAATTCTTGAGATTTTGATGAAAAAGCTCCGGTAGAAGTGCAAATAAATGATGAAGTGGATCGGGGTAAGGATCTAAAAGAGAAAGACGAAGATTTTGGGGAATGATGAAGAGAAGTGAGTGAAAGAGTTGTGATTTGGGCGTTGATGGAGTCTTAGCTTCCCTAGAGACTTTATGGCTGCTGAGGGAGATAACTCACAAAAACCCTACCGTGAGATTGAAGGAGACGAAGATAAGCTTTGACGATGTGGTTACGAATGGAAGATGTTGACGATTTCGCTAAGAAGAGAGACATGTTTAAATTCGATGGATTACCTGAGAGTCAAGCAGGAGTAACTCGATTGTGGGAGGAGGGTAAGTCTTAAATAGATTGGTGTCGCAATGTGACAATTGAGGAGAGGAGGTGAAGAGACGAATCTCTTAATGATGCAACCAAGCAACTATGAAGGCAGTGCGTAACGTTTGAGGAGTAGGAAATTGAAGGGGAGGAAAGGGAGATAGAAAATCAGGTTCTTCTGCTAAGGAAATGAGATAGACGGTGTTGAAAGCCAACAGGGCAGTTGTGGGTGGGCCATCCATAAAGAGTGGCCTTTGTGGCCTAGGGAGAAGACTTCATCCTGTTTTTTGTGTTGACAAACACGATGCATCAATACGGCAAGGCTTTTCTGATCCAAACAACAAAGCGTTTGATGTTGACGTGGTGCAAAATGAGGGTTTATCTATGAAGCTGATGTGGACATATGGAGAAGCTTAGATTAATACCTTTGAATTAGATAGATAATACTTAAATTTTTTCGTTATTCCAAAAATTTTGATACCATCCTAGATTGATCTAGAAAACATCCGCAAAATTGCTGCATGTTTATGGTTGCTTTTATAGTACTTCGAGTTTAGATTCTCTGAGCTTTTTTCACTTAAGATTCAACATTTAAGGAAATGCAACTTAAGAAAACACTAGTTTTTAGTTTGAATTCCCGAAAATTGTGATTACAAACAAACAGAGACAAGTATTTTTTTTCTCTTCGTAATGTAATGCATTATTTTTTAGAGAGAATTACCTAGAACGACACTAAAAAAAACTTTTATTATTATTTTAACATCCGGATTTGAGAGTTTACTAAACTTACTCTAATCTTTTGTCAAAAGAACAAAAATCCAAACTTACATAAAAGTATCGAAGTTACAATTTTTATATGTTTTCTCAAAACAAAATCCTTTAAATGATCCCATCAAATAAAACCCTAAAAACAAATTCCTCTACATTATATTAAAAAAACTAAAACGTTTCTATTGTTTTTTCTGTTTCATAGTTGTCGACGCCAACGACGTACGTCCATCATTATGTTTGTCGTTATAGTTTCCATCTTCTCGTCTTCTTCCTCCTTATCTTCTCCCTCTTTGTCGTCATCATCATCCTCCGCATCGTTTTCGTCGTCTTGCTCCTCCTCATTGTCGTCATCTTCCTCATTGTCATTGTGTTCCTATGCTTGGTCGCCGTCTTTCTTCTTTGTTTGTCTTCACTGCGTCACACAACCTGATTGTTGATAGTGCAAGTCGATGATAACGGGAAAAAATAGAGGTGATAATAAGGATCATAGTTTAGGATAATGGTTCACGAGCTTCTCTGAAGCATATGAGCATTACAGCTTGTCGCTGCCCATTAACACGCATAGTGTTCTAATAACGAAAGACGAAACAAAAATATGTATATGCATGTGTATGTTTTGATGATTTTTATTCTTTTTTTTTTCTTTGTTTATGTTAGGTTCAAGCTCATATTGCGCTATGCGACAAATAAGTTTGCTAGAGGGACAGACTGCAAAAGCAGGGTTTAAAATGTAAATTTGAATATGTAGCTATTTTTCCATTGTGATATTTGGATTTGTTGTAACATTAGTGTCTAATGTATTTGTAACGATCCCGACCCGAGGGTACCGGGCTGCTCCAAATGGTATCGCCAAAACCGGAGCAAACTTCACCAACCGGTCAATAAATTCGTTTCTAACTTTTACATGCAGAAACCTCAAAAGGAAAAAGAGATAAAAGAGAGGGGTGAGTGACTTTTCAAACAAGCTACTCAGTGAGGACGGACCCGACTCCGCCTCACCTGCTACCCGCCTAACCCCGCTAGACTAGAACTAGACCATAACCCCTAAAGGAAGCACAGAAGACACCTAGTGTGTCGCGCAAGCAAACTACCAAACGCTGTGGGTACTGCTCCCATCCATCACAACCCTACCCCATAAATAAGGCTGATCCAGATGGCTTCGCCAAAAAAATTTCTTGACTGACTNAGACTCCTAGACACCCCTATTTGAAAAGGCGTTTTTCCTAGACACCTAGCAAAACACAGGCCTCAAGACTTGGTGCCAACTTTCCCCCTCGCAGACGTGACCAATCCTAGTTTACACATCATCGGATCCAATCAGGCCTTAAACAGTCTCCCACAGAACCTGCCGCCAACCGGGCCAGTGAACGGACTGCCATTTACGTTCCCTCCGAAAAACCGGTATGTCCGGAGCCAGGGCTTCCTTTTTAAACCCGCCAGTCCTCTTGCTTATGTAGCTCAACTGACGGACCGTCCTGTACAGTCTGTTGCCCTTACCAAAAGGACTAACCTAACGGGGGACAGTACCATCCCGCGCACTCTATTGCCCACGCCGCAGGGCTCACCTAACGGGGGATAGTAATTGTCCTCTACCAGTGGCCACTTGCCCCCGATAGAGACAATCTCCAACTACAGCCGCAACGGTACTACACCAAGGCAAGGGGAAAAACACCCAACACGCTTCACGATCCTACAGTAGGCTCCGCACCCACTGGAGGGGACCATCCATGTTATACTACTCCTAAGTCATTCCGCGTAATTCTTAAACAATGCCAAATTAGACCTACTCCATTTTAGGGCTTAGGTTATCACAGACTCTATCGTAGGCTCGACTTATCGACCCGCAAACAATCGCACTTAGGCGTATAGGGCATTATACATAGCAATACATATTACACACACTTATTCGTGCTGAGACTTATAGCTCGACACTAGCCGATACTCTAACCCTAGCCTAACGAAGTTAAACGGATAACGAATGAAAACAAAGGCGGGAACTCCTCACCTTAGCCAGAGCGACGAGACGACTCTAGATTTGCTGACTGACGATCCTCCTTCTGAGCTTTTACCCCATGATGACCCTCTGTCATCTTTCTTCTCCTTTGCTGATCCTCCTTCCGGAAAGTGACATGGAATAGGAAACCGAATTAGACCTTAAACGGGAACCTACTTAAAGAGGAAACTTACAATTTATGGAAATTTACCATTAATAGAAGTGACCCAAAAAGGAAGCTACCCCTAATAAGAAAGTTACTAAAAAGGGAAGTCTGCCCTATATAGAAACTTCCCTAAAAAGGAAACTTACCAAATATGAAAATCTGCCATATTTGGAAACTTCCCGGGCCAAGTGTAAAACGGTAATTCTAGTTATCGAAGGAAACAACGTTCTCGGCGACATTTTTGGTCATCTGCAACTCTCTGGAACCCTCGAACTCAAGCTCTTCCACTTCCTTCTGACGCGGACAGATTCGCTGCACCAACTTCTGGGATGCGATTCCCCACTCATATGAATCCGAATCCGGTGTTCTTTTTACCGATGGATTTTTATGAGTCCCTACATCGATTCCATAAAGAATCAGCTCCAAGAACAACTTTTAACTCAAACAAAACCGAGATGCACTATGAGAAACGTTTTCTGGAAATCTGACAGATTCACACCCGAACAAAAACGAAGATATAACTCGCAAACTAACCGTTCAATTGAAGATCCGAACGGTCAAATTAAAGCCCTGGACGTTCTCTGTCCGTAGACGCCGAGCAAGCTCATATCAGACACCGCTTGCTCTCGGAATCTTCTTTTGAACACGGACTGGTCGCGATCGCAATCTGATTCCATAGTCTTTAGTAGGAAATTAATAACTCTAAGAATACTCAATGAAATCACGCTTTACAAAATGGAAAATGACGGTCTATGAGTCCACTACCTTCTGTATAATTTTCGCGACGATCAGAGATAGGTTGGTTGAGCCGTTTCTTCCTTCTCCCACGGTATGTCCTTCTTATTTCTGCGGAGACTGCATAACACTCATCTTCTTTCTTGGTTTCTCTCTTCTCCTCGTGTGTTTGCTGCGAAAACTCTCTCTCTCTGCTCTAATGTCGACGGCTCCAGCAAGAAGAGATTAGGAAAAAAAAAACTTTTGGTTTAGGGTTAATTAGCTTTAAATAGGAAGGGTTAGGGAAACTCTGGTTCGGTTTGGTCGGGTTTAATGGCAAATGGTTTACTGAAGAAAATACCATGATTCGCAAAACCGGATGTTACAATTCTCCCTTCCTTACAGAGAATTCGTCCTGAATTCTTAGCATTGTAACACCTTGAGCTACGGGCAACTGATATGTCTGCACATGAGTCCAGTCGAATGTGCCAGCACATAGGTTTGGTCTTCCTTGACCATTCCCGACTCCAGGTCTCAGCTCTCTCCCACTTAGTTTCCGACTAAGATCTGAAGTGTCCTTATTCGAGAAGATGATGGTTGTAAATTTCCTTATGTACCAGAGATGTTCTATCTCTGCCGACTTTGGCCTATAGAGAATCTGTCCTTTGATCTCCTCAACATACCCTTGCATTTACTTTTCATGTTTATGTATGGTTTTCTGGTTTACGCCAACTACTGCCAACCTTCTAGGTAGCTCTTGTTATGCCTCAGTCCTTACACAGGAGGTCGTTCCTTGCAAAACTTGTCCTTCATGCTCACATCCCCTTGCATAGCAGAGACTTTGTCCTCTAGCCTCTGTTTCCACAAGACGTTCTTTTAGTCTTGTGAGCTAGGATGAGCAACAGATATCACTTGTGGATACTGTTCCATTGGTAATCCTTATTTGTTACACCGTGACACTTCATTTACCGTGCGAGTGATAAGCCTCCTTAGAATCTCGTCCTTCATATCCTTTTGCTCTCGTTTAATGTGTCCCATGACTCTTTGTATGGCTCCTTCCATATCTATAGTTCAGGGTTGTCCTTATACCCATCGTGTCTTAGGGCATTCCCTTTACCCTCAAAGTGAACTTGGTCGAGCGAGGTACAACACTTACTGGTAATGATCCATCATGCTTCCGATGCGCTCTACTTTCTCCCATGCTCTAGATTTTATCAAACAGATCCCTATGGTGTTTTCCTAACACCGTCCTCGGATCCTACAACCTCCACTTGTGGTCCTTTCCCACATAGTGATTTCCCTTTACACCATAAATTGGGTTTCCATCCCCATTATTCATGACATACAATGCTTTCCCGAACTCCTTATGAACTTCCCTTTCTTACTTGGTGGAGTTCTAGACGTATCCAACGTCATCTTAAAATCAAAGGTGACCTCTTTTCCCGGATGCGTCCTTACAACTCGGTTGGTCTAATTAAGTTGTCCTTACTTAGCTCCTACTGACTTAATCTGATTATAGTGACTCTCGTTGACTCCCTGTAGTGCATGACCACTCAACCTTCCTGGAAGACTCTGCTCAGACTCATGCTGCTTAAGTAGAACCGCTCGTTTGCTTCACACTGCGACTCGAACACCTAAGGACGTAGACTCGCAAGCGCAAGCAAAAAATTAAAACCCGACACATACTCTAAGACTCAATCCTAATTCCTAGAACTCTACTCTACCCCACCATCCTAAATCTAGATCTTGTCTTCAATACTCCCTGGCAGGCTCTGGATACAACATGACAATCTCGATGGTCAGTGGTGTCGAAGATGTCTTCTGGTTGATGTGGTAGCCAAGTCTAAAACCCTTGCCGACGAAGCTCTTGCACCTTGAAACTCAGAAGAAAACTCTGCAGCTAGAAGCTACACTAACGCCCAGTTGGTGATTTTGAAATTCTTTTTACTTTTTGAGGATCCTTAGAAAAACAAATAAGTATTAGAAAAACACTTTGTCTTTCGAAAAACTATGACCCTCCGGGTCAGAACCGGAACGACCTTTAACCTAGGCTCTGATACCACTTGTAACGACCCCGACCCGAGTGTACCGGGCTGCTCCAAATGGTATAGTCAAAACCGGAGCAAACTTCACCAACCGGTCAATAAATTCGTTTCTAACTTTTACCTGCAGAAACACCAAAAGGAAAAAGGGAGAAAAGAGAAGGGTGAGTGACTTTTCAAACAAGCCACTCAGTGAGGACGGACTCGACTCCGTCTCACCCGCTACCCGCCTAACCCCGCTAGACTATAACTAGACCACAATCCCTAAAGGAAGCACAGAAGACACCTAGTGTGTCGCGCAAGCAAACTACCAAACGTTGTGGGTATGTCTAGAGCCAGGGCTTCCTTTTTAAACCCGCCAGTCCTCTTGCTTATGTAGCTCAACTGACGGACCGTCCCGCGCAGTCTGTTGCCCTTACCAAAAGGACTCACCTAACGGGGGACAGTACCATCCTGCACAGTCTGTTGCCCACGCCGCAGGGCTCAACTAACGGGGGATAGTAATTGTCCTCTACCACTGGCCACTTGCCCCCGATAGAGACAATCTCCGACTACCGCCGCAACGGTACTACACCAAGGCAAGGGGGAAAACACCCAACACGCTTCACGATCCTACAGTAGGCTCCGCGTCCACTGGAGGGGACCATCCATGTTATACTACTCCAAAGTCATTCCGCGTAATTCTAAAACAATGCCAAATTAGACCTATTCCATTTTAGGACTTAGGTTATCACAGACTCTATCCTAGGCTCGACTTAGCGACCCGCAAACAATCACACTTAGGCGTATAGGGCTTTATACATAGCAATACATATTACACACACTTATTCGTGCCGAGACTTATAACTCGACACTGGCCGATACTCTAACCCTAGCCTAACAAAGTTAAACGGATAACGAATGAGAACGAAGGCCGGAACTCCTCACCTTAGCCACACCGACGAGACGACTCTAGACTTACTGACTGACGATCCTCCTTCTGAGCTTTTACCCCATGATGACCCTCTGTCATCTTTCTTCTCCTTTGCTGATCCCCCTTCCGGAAAGGGACATAGAATAGGAACCCGAATTAGACCTTAAACGGGAACCTACTTAAAGAGGAAACTTACTATTTATTGAAAATTACCATAAATAGAAGTGACCCAAAAAGGAAGCTACCCCTAATAAGAAAGTTACTAAAAAGGGAAACCTGCCATAATAGAAACTTCCCTAAAAAGGAAACTTACCAAATATGGAAACCTGCCATATTTGGAAACTTCCCGGGCCAAGTGCAAAACGGTAATTCTAGTTACCGAAGGAAACAACGTTCTCGGAGACATTTTTGGTCATTTGCAACTCTCTGGAACCCTCGAACTCAAGCTCTTCCACTTCCTTCTGACGCGGACAGATTCGCTGCACCAACTTTCGTGATGCGATTCCCCACTCATATGAACCTGAATCAGGTGTTCCTTTTACTGATGGCTTTGTATGAGTCCCTAAATCGGTTCCACAAAGAATCAGCTCCAAGAACAACTTTTAACTCAAACAAAACCGAGATACACTATGAGAAACATTTTCTGGAAATCTGACAGATTCACACCCGAACAAAAACGAAGCTATAACTCGCAAACTAACAGTTCAATTGAAGATCCAAACGGTCAGATTAAAGCCCTGGACGTTTTCTGTCTGTAGCCGCCGCGCATGCTCCGATCAGACACCGCTTGCTCTCGGAATCTTCCTTTGAACACGGATTAGTCGCGATCGCGATCTGATTCCATAGTCTTTAGTAGGAAATTCATAACTCTTAGAATACTCAATGAAATCACGATCTACAAAATGGAAAATGACGGTCAGCAAGTCCACTACCTTCTCAGTCAGAGATGGGTTGTTTGGCCGTTTCTTTGTTCTCCCACGGTATGTCCTTCTGATTTCTGCGGAGACTGCATAACACTCATCTTCTTTCTTGGTTTCTCTCTTCTCCTCGTGTGTTTGCTGCGAAAACTCTCTCTCTCTCTCTGCTCTAATGTCGATGGCTCCAGCAAGAAGAGATTAGGAAAAAAATAGACTTTAGGTTTAGGGTTAATTAGCTTTAAATAAGAAGGGTTAGGGAAACTCTGGTTCGGTTTGGTCCGGTTTAATGACAAATAGTTTACTGAATAAAATACAAGGATTCGGAAAACCGGGTGTTACAGTATTAGCCAGTTAGCATATAGTTTCTTCCTATTTTAACCATTCCCTAAGAATAAAAAATAAACATCATTATTGAATAATTATCTCTTTAAGGTATCGCTCCTCTGCTCCGAAGTCATAAGAATAAGTTTGCATTGTTTGGCTTAGCTTTTACGGTTAGTAATCCATAAATTCGTAGACTTACCCGTAAAAGTGTTAATATCCCGTCTCCTAAGACCCGCATTTTTGAGTGATAATATTTTAAAACGCGCATCCGCGATGGATTCATAGAATGGTCCGGTAGGTGAAAAAAAAAAGAATGGTTCGGTAACATTATTGATTGTAATTACACACATTTTTTGTTTTACTTAAAAATTTTTGTCAATGTCAAATAGTTAAGCCTAAAATAAAAATAAGTATTAGCATCATGTTTTTAATCTTTTAAATTTTGACATATATGAAAATTTTGATTTAGTTAATTCAAAAATATTATGTATACTCTATTATACTCCAAATTTCATTTGAAAAAGACTAAAACCTGGAGTTTGTTACTTAAAGATTTGCATTCATATCGTCACAGTGTTCCATAAGACTTAGAGATCATGGACATAAATTTTAGATGCTTAAAAAATTATATTAGAATTTTGTGGACCTTTTACAAATTTTTTTATTTCAAATCAACATATTGGTATCACATGGTAGCTTCTATGTAATTTTAGATTTTTTTTCTTCTAACACGTCATTTGATAATAAAAACTCAATTGTTACAATTAAAGTTTTAGAGAGAGAAAAACCCTCAAGAAAGTTTGATCTGTTTGGAAACTCCTCAGTTAAAAACTTAACGCTAAAACCCATTGACGAGATGGATTATGTTCTCTATCGAGTTTTAGTCCCAACTAAACTCTAAACCTCAAGTATAAGGCTAGTAGTTGTATTAATGAGTTATCGAATCCACAAGGAGCAAACCTTTTACACAATCAATCCTATAACTACTTCATTAATCTAAGTCTATCAAATGCAATTGGATTTCAAGCTTAAATCAAACAATCAAAGCAAAACAAAGATATCAAATTCAGCTACTAAATACTATTTAACAAGATTCAATGATGAAGAACAAAGAAGCAATGAGCTAGGTCTATGATCAAGTGAACCAAATGCTAACCAAATGCAAGGTTTAGGTAATTAAGTTCATTTCAAAGGCAAGACAAAGAGTCAACTAGATCACTTCCATGATTCTAGTCCATTTAATAAATCCTAAATCAATTCAATCTCCCGATAGTGATCTAGCATTCATTAATCATTAAACACAAGCCCAAAAGCCTGCTTAACACCTTAATCATCTATTCTCATAGGCTAAGAATGCTAAGCATTATTTAGATTCTCTTAGGCATTTCATCAAACACCTTTTGGGTGTGAAAGCCTTAGAATCTAGGATTTGATTGATCACTTCAAATCTAGCTTTAAGCATCCCTAAATCATTTGAATCTATATAAATCCAACCTCTAACATCATGATTACCATCTAGATCTAGCTTGATCAACCTAACCCACGCTTACACTAGATTACTACTCACTAATCATGCTCAAATATCTCATAGAAACTAAAGAAAAGTCATAGCAATCATAAAGGAAGAAGAAGAAGAAAAGATAAAAATGCAAATTTTTATGATTAACAAAGAGATTTCTCTCTAGATCCAAAAGACATACAAAAGTTCAATCAAAATGTAAAGCTTAGGGTTTTTCTCATGATTTGGATGAGTATTTATAGAAAGAAAGAAGCTGGGTCGGGTTGACCTAGGAAAAACCGGGTCAAAACCCAAGTTTTGAGTAAAAATAGAAGGGTTGGCGGTCTGGGTTAGTTGTTGCAGACCGCCAGCCAGACCCCCTTTGCCCGCCACTCTTGTCCTAAAGTTGTCTTGTTTGGCGTTGCAGACTGCCAACCAGAACCCTCTAGACCGCTAACCATGTTTGTTTGTGCCAAAGCTGCCTGTTCTTGTTTCCGAGTCCTCGGGTTCATTCGTTATCATCAAAGTGACCTAAAATAGGGTAGAAAAGAGAAGAAGAATGTACAAATGCAACTTCTAAGACCCCTATATGATCTTTCCTAATTAAGACTCGAAAAACGACTTAAAGCGATCTAAATGTTCTAAAATGTAAAGAAAACTCTACTTAATACTAAGCTGTGATATGCAAATTATGATAACATCAAATCCCCCAGACTAGAATCTTGCTTTTCCTCAAACAATGAGCAAAAAACTAAGCCCGAGAAAGAGGTTTGAAAGCGGGGAAATCATAGCCTAAGGGTTATACGAAGGGTGCCCAAACAAGATCCTTAGAAATATGTAGCAAATAGCAAGAGTCAAGTCTAGTCTTTCGTACTTCGCCATAACCTTTCCAAGCCCCAATTTACTCTAAGTTCTGAGACTAAGGCAAAATCAAAGTATTGGCTCATCCAACTCTTTAACATTCATTTATATTCAATTAAATGCGGTCTCACTATGGACAATGAATCAAAATCGTTTGGCTTGGTGAGAAAAGGTTAAAGAAGTGATGATCAAAGAGGTTTCATAAACTTAAGACTTTAGTGGTTCACTCATAAAAAGAGTAGTTTGAGACATTGTGTAAAAGCAAGGGAGAGAAGAACAATTAACTCATACAATGAATTGACTTCCACTAGAGTTCCCAACCCTTTTGTACATCCTTACTCTACCCAAATGCCAAACATCTCTTACTCCCAACCACAATCAAGCTTTTTATTTCTTTTCATGTCTCTTCTTTAAAACTCAAACTCCTATTCTTTCTTTTTGCACAAAACACTCTAAGGAGTCTTATGCTTCTAGCTCTTCTCTTTCTTTAGAAATGCAATCCACAAACATCTTTTCTGTATTCTTTATGTCTTTTCTTTTTCACTTTCTTGTGGACTTTTAACCTTCTTTAAATCTTCTTAGAGCTAAACTTATTCTTCTTTCTTTCCAACTTAGAGCGCTATTTCCTTTACCTCTTCTCTTTTTTCGATTTCCTGTCTCAAAAACACCATCCAAAACCACTTAACTCATCTTTTAAGATCTACTTACCCCTCTTATCTACACTAGTCTTAAATCGAGACTAGTCCTATGGAAGCATTTTCCTTGTCGTCCTTCTACTTACAAGCATTTTCACATGTGCACACTTTCAAGAAAAAGCCTCACTCAAATGAAATAAATGGGGGTCTAGAAGTAAATGGTTAAGGTTCAAGGGAAGGGTACCATCTCAATGATGAAGATGGCCATTTGGATCATCAAAAAGGGTGGTAAAAATGCGATTCTGGATCCAAGTGTTTATGATTACCATGGTTAAGCATTCAAAGCCCATAGCGAGAAAAACAATGTCAAATTTTAAGTTCAAGTTTTCTAGATTCAAATGAGCTTTCTAGTTTTTACTTAGAAGAACTTTCAAAAGGGGGAGTTCTAGCTATGGATTTTCTATTTTTTCGCTTTGGCTCAAGCTACATGATATAACTAATAAGGGCTTTGGTTGGTTTCCTAAGCATTAGCCACTTAAAAGGCAATCAAATCATCGTTCCCCTATGCAAATGCATCCTATATACTCTAAGACTCAATCTTAATGACATGAATATGAGAAATGCAACTATATGCTTCTTTTTCAAATTTTTCGATTTTTTTGGTTTTTCTATGCCATAACTATTAACAATGCAATCCTAGATTATATGAGACTCAAAGAAATGAAAACAAGACAAAATAACTAAAATGATCATTAGTAACCATTCTCCGCCCCCAGACTTACTCATCACCGTCCCGGTGATTGAATATATTCCGACGAAGGAGACCAAACCACAATTTAAAAGAAAAATAAGAGAGAAAATGGTATTTACAATGAAAGAAATGGTACCTTGGATAACCATTCATAGGGGTTATAAGCTTGTGGCCTCGGGACTTTGAAGTAGAATTTCTTTGGGAGGCGGAATTGGATGCCATCATTGGTCTCCGTGTGGATGAAGCGACTACTGGGGAGGAAGCAACAAAGTGGTGTACCATCATCGCTTGTAAAAGCATACATGTGTCAGTGCTCGTTGTATCGACCTGCCAATGTCTTAATCCTCAATAGATATGCTTCGTCCATGTATAGTCTCTCTGGAAGCTCTTCATAGAAGTTGAAATTAATGGATGAGTAGTGGAAGAGCAGAGTTAGCATTCCAATGATGTGTATCCCATCTTGTCCATACTGATCAAGGTTCATTTGAATGCTCATGAGGTGCAATAGGAAGGTAGACCCTGGGCACAATTCATACCCGGAGTATGGGATGGCTCTACCGGCGTGGTCGTGGAGTTTATATCCTAGTGCTCCATAGAGAAGTCCCAATTCTATCAGAGTTGACCACCCGGGGTGTGCCCGTGCAAACAATGTGTTTCCAAGAAGCCTCATGGCATGACGGATTGTTGGATTCTTGATCTTGGACATTTTTGCTACTAAGAAGTCGTATTCTTCATCGGTGGCAATGTTACTCCAAAGCAACGATAGTTGGTTGAATTTCGGAGGGGCACTCAATGTTCCCCTTCTTGGAAAATCATACAATTCACTAAACCGGTTAAATGTGAGAGAATACTGGTTTTGTCCAATTCGGAAGTAAAGTCTTCCACTTTCCTTGTCTTCTTCTTCTTCAGAGGTGATGGTAGCAAAGAATTATCAGGCTAGCTCCGGATATGTTGCTTCATCCATTGACAAAAGAATTTGGACGCTCATCTTATCTAGTAGGTCGTCGACTTGTTCATAAATCCACATTCTTTGCATCACCTCTTCATCGGCAAATCTTGTGGGGTAAAAGTTGAGTTGGCGTAGCTCGGTTAGATGTCCTATATCTTCACTTGTCCATCCCAACAATTCAGTGCCCTCAATTCTTTTCCCTCTCCTTGAGGAGCTCGCTTGTCTCCAATTTACTTGGTGAGAGGTGTAGCTTCCTTGAGTGTTCACATAGCTTGCCATTGTACCTTAGAAAAATCAAAAGATATGTGAGTCTAAAGAGTTTGGAAGATTATGGTTCCAAATCAATTTATACAAAGAGCATAACTCATTAATCTTGTTGGCAAGCATTAACCATTTTCCATAATCAAGATTAACCCAACTCATTTCTCATAGTACCTAAGAATGACGCTTGAAATGTGAGAATTCAAACTAATGGGTTTCTACCATGGAACAACTATAAATTAACCTCATATCAAGTTCCAAGCAAAGCATTGAATCCTTAAGGAACCAATTGCAACCACAATCTCTAAGTTTCTCTAAATTTCAATTTTCTCAAAATCTCTAAGAACCCTAACTTTGAAATCCAAAATCTCAACAATCTCAACTCAATCTATGAAGCTGTGGGTAAGAGAATCATTTACCCAAGCACAAAAGATCTCTACAATGATACTTATAAACTTGGAAGACCAAAATCTAAAGATTTAAGAGATTGAGCAAGAGATAGAGTTATGAGAGATTACCTTTGTTCTTGAGAGAGATTTAGTGGAGACTGAAACTAGAGCAGGAATTAAGCAAAATGAGATGAAATCTTTGATTCAAAACAAGAATATGCAAAGAAATTGGTTTTGGAATGAAAGAGAAGTTGAAAGTTTTGTGTTTTCTTCACCAATTTTCAAGCAAATGAGGAGAGAGAGAGATGAATGAAGTGGGTTTGGGAAGAAGAAAAAGTGAGTTTAGCATGCTTACCTGGGGGGATGGCGGTCTGGGAGGCTGTTGCAGACCACCAGCTAGATTGGCTTGGACCGCCTTCCTTGGTCTTTAGCTAGTTGGCGGTCTGGCTTGCTGTTGCAAACCGCCAGCCAGACCCCTCTACACCGCCATCTACTTCCCAAACATGTTCCGCTCCCAGTTTTTGCACCTAAACACTCAAACCACAAAAAGCAACCCTCACATAGTTTAATTAAGGATTAGATAAGCTAAAATATGTACAAGGATACCATGGGTTTGCCTCCCAAGTGCGCTTGTTTATCATCTCGAGCTTAACGTTGTTTACTTTCTCGATTAGTGGAGGTTGCAATGAGCATCTCCGGTACTCTTGTCTTTCATGTTGAACATTTCCAAGGTGATCACTCTACAAGCCATCTCTATCTTGAACTTCAATCCTTTGTCCAATACCCATTGAGGAAGTTTGGTCCTTGCTCTCGAGAACGGCTTGGGCATTCACTTACACTTTACCTTGTATTCAACAACACCGTCTTCAATGTTTATAGGAATGAGGCGCATAGAAGGCTTTATCTTCTTTCCACAAGGCGTCTTTTATATGTAATCCTCTTCCTTGGATGTTCCTTTTTCAAGGGCATGACTTGCAAAAATCATATCATTATCTACCACAAGTTGTGGTTTCTTTTTGCATTTTCCTTTTCGGGCTCTCCTTGTTTTCTTGGAGTCCAATTTTAGAACATCCCTTGAGCAACCTCCATTATCATCATACCCAAACAACCTTTTGAAATCTTCAAACAAGTCAAACTCTTTCGTTGGCTCGTAATCCTTTGTTGCTTCTTGAACAAATAGACTATCACTTAGATCAAGAACTTCTTCTTCGATTCCTCCAACCTCTTGTAAATCTCCCAAAGTCTAAGTACCACAAATCTCATCTCTTGCACTAACCATCTTGTAAGATACATCGGGGTCAATGTTTGGAAGAACAACTTCCTTTCTTTTAAAATCAATCCTTGCTTAAACGCTTTCAAAGAATGGCGTTACAAGTAGCATAGAGAACTTACCCGCACCCGATATCTTGACAACAACAAAATTCGTAGGGGCTATGCAATCCCCAACCTTCAACGGATAGTTTTCGAGTTTTCCAATGGGCTTCTTGATGGATGAGTCTCCCAAAGACATAGGACAAGTGGGCTTGATTGCCTCTTTGTTCCCGAATTTGATAATCATGTCGGATGAAATCACATTGACACTTGCTCCGGTGCCTACTAGAGCTTCTTCTTTAAACATCTATTCTAGCAAGCAAGGTATCACAAATTTTTCGGGTTTCGCAACCTTCTTGAGAAATTTTGTCTTGGGTAGAGGGGGTAGCACACTGTGCTTTCTAGCTAGAACTTTAAGACTCTTCTTTCTTAGCTCATATTCCTCGATTTTAGCCTTGAGCTTAGGATTCTTTGTAGCTAGTTCCCTCAATCCCGAAGAGACAATATTCACCTTGTGTACCGGAAGATGAAAGTATTCCTTGAGTTGTTGCTTAATGAATCTTTGGCGATAAGGAGGAGTTGGTTTGTAGGATTCCACATCTGCTTGCAAGTGAATCACACGCTTCTTTTCATTGATTGTGGCTTCACCACCAAAAGCTTCATCGGCTTTTCTTTTTTTTCTTACTTAAAGACTCATTCTCAAGGGCAAATTTCTCTTTCTTTGAATTAGATTGGGCAATGACCATTATCTCATCAACACATTCAACCTTACCCTCTTCGAATAGCACATCATCTTCTTGATATCGAATATTCCCATCATTATCAACTTTACATCCAAGAAGGCTCTCAAATTCACTAACCATATTCTCACTTTGATGATCAAAGGTGTCATTTTCAAAAACCATGTTACAAAAGTCCTTCGGTTTCGCTTCGGGTTTACCTAGTAGGATTCCTTTACCGTTGTTCTTGGAAGAACTAGCAATTTGAGCACCTTGGTTTTCTAGAGTTTTCATATGGGCGGCTAGATTCTCAACCTTCTTGTTTAGGTCACACCAAACACCATCAATCTTTTGATTCACATCTCTCATCTTTTTGTTAAAATCAAAAGCAACTTTATTTTGCATGTCTAATACTTGCTTCAAGAGGATGGTGTTCTCATCCTCTTTTGGAGGTTGAGTAGATGAGCTTCCTGTGTTTGTGAGAAACATGAAAGGTCCCTTTGATGGGAAGTTGCTTGGATCTTTCCCTTGTGGCCTCTCCTTTTGCATCGTGTAGTTTTGATCCAATGGGTTGGCAACATCTTGGTTCTGATATGAAAGATTGTTTTTCCAATATTTAAACGGAGGGTTCTAAGGCTTTGAATAATATCCCCCTTGAATGTAGCAAAGGTCTTCTTGGTCCCCAATTTCTTGGTCATTTCCATCAATGTTACCTTCTTCCACATGTTCCACTACATTCATGGATCTTTGGTTCATCTTTGTAAGTCTATCAATCTTTTAATTAAGCTCTTGCAATCGAGAATCATCCCGATAAGCTCCATCCTTATCGCGGACATAGGTTTGGTCACTTTGGGATAAGTTTTTGATGAGCTCCTCACCTTCCTCAACGTCTAAGTTCGCAAAGCTCCTTGTGCTTGCCATGTCAAGTGAATTTCGATATTTTTCCAAACAATCGCAATGGAAAATCCCTAACAAAACATCTTTAGCTACTCCATGATAAGGGCAAGACCGCATATAAGATTTCAAACGTTCCCAAGCTTCATGAAATGACTCATTATACCCTTGTTTGAAGTTTGTTATGTCGTTTCGAATTTTTTTTTGTCTTTTGCTTCGGGAAGAACTTCGTCATGAATTCCTTCTCAACTTGAGCCCATGTAGAGAAATAAACCGTGGAGATACTCTTCTCCCATTGAGCGGCTATATCATCTAATGAGAAGGGGAATAGTATCATCTTGATGGCTTCCTCGCTTACCCCATTTATCTTTATAGTCCTACAAAGTCTCTCAAACTCATCAAGATGGTCTAAAGGGTTTTCCGATTGTCGACCATAAAACTTGTTGTTTTGGACCATATTGATGAGGCTATGCTTTATCTCAAAGTTATTGGGTACTACCGCGGGAGGGTGAATACTGGTCCTTACTCTCCTCATGTTTGGATCATCATAAGCACCTATCCTTTGTTCTCTAGGACGCCCTTGGTCTTGGATCCCAATCCTTTGAGCTTGGTTGTTGTCACCCATATTGCTTCCTTGATTACCAATAGGATGAGGGTTTTCCATTGCCAAACGTTGTAGATGCTCGAGTCTCTCTCTTTCTCTCCTTGCTCTAGTATTATCTCGTTCCAATCTCCTTATATCTTCCACTTGCGGAATCAAATTTTATGGATCTCTACTACGCAAGTTCATGCACCTACAAGAACAAGACAAAGAGTGAACAAGAGTTAGTGATTTTGAATAAAAAAGTAATGACTTAGTCTCAACAAACTAATGAAAACTAAATAGCAAAATATATTGTTCCTCGGCAACAGCGCCAAAAGCTTGACGAGATGGATTATATTCTCTATCGAGTTTTAGTCTCAACTAAACTCTAAACCTCAAGTATAAGGCTAGTAGTTGTAGTAATGGTTTATCGAATCCACAAGGAGCAAACCTTTTAAAAAATCAATCCTATAACTAGTTCACTAATCTAAGTCTATCAATTGCAATTGGATTTCAAACTTAAATATAAAAATCAAACCAAAACAAAGATAGCAAATTCAACAACTAAATACTACTTAACAAGATTCAATGATGAAGAACATCGAAGAAATGAGCTAGGTCTATGATCAAGTGATCCAAATGCTAACCAAATACAAGGTTTAGGTAATTAAGTTTATTTCAAAGGCAAGGCAAAGAGTCAACTAGATCACTTTCATGATTCTAGTCCATTTAATAAATCCTAAATCAATTCAATCTCCCGATAGTGATCTAGCATTCATTAATCATTAAACACAATCCCAAAAGCCTACTTAACACCTTAATCATCTATTCCCATAGGCTAAGAATGCTAAGCATTATTTAGATTCTCTTAGGCATTTCATCAAACATCTTCCGGGTGTGAAAGCCTTAGAATCTAGGATTTGATTGATCACTTCAAATCTAGCTTTAAGCATCCCTAAATCATGTGAATCTATATATACCCCACCTCTATCATCATGATTAGCATCTAGATCTAGCTTGATCAACCTAACCCACGCTTACACTATACTACTACTCACTAATCATGCTCAAATATCTCATAGAAACTAAAGAAAAATTCATATCAATCATAAAGGAAGAAGAAGAAAAGATAAAGATGCAAACTTTTATGATTAACAAAGAGATTTCTCTCTTGATCCAAAAGACATACAAAATTCAATCAAAATGTAATGCTTAGGGTTTTTCTCATGATTTGGATGAGTATTTATAGAAATAAAGAAGTTGTTTCGGGTTGACCCGGGACAAACCGGGTCAAAACCCAAGTTTTGAGTGAAAATAGGAGGGTTGGTGGTCTGGGTTGGCTGTTGCACACCGCCAGCCAGACACCCATTCCCCGCCACTCTTGACCTAAAGTTGGTTGTCAGTCTGGCTTAGCGTTGCAGACCGCCAGCCAGAACCCTCTAGACCGCCATCCATGTTTGTTGGTGCCAAAGCTGTCCATTCTTGCTTACGAGTTCCCGGGTTCATCCGTTATCATCAAGGTGACCTGAAACGGGGTATAAAAGAGAAGAAGAATGTATAAATGCAACTTCTAAGACACCTATATGATTTTTCCTAATTAAGACTCGAAAAATGACTTAAAGAGATCTAAAAAGTTCTAAACTTCAAAGAAAACTCTACTAAATACTAAGCTATGCTATGCAAAATATGATAACATCACCCATACTGTTAAAGTCAGCTAATGTGTACAAACCTCCGTTTACAGGATCGTCAAAATGGGACGGAAGCCCGTTAAAATTAAAAGTTGTGTTTTGTACATAGAAGAAAAGGACAAGGCTGGTGCAAATAACACTCGACCATATAAAGCAAGCAAAGTCCCCAAACTAAATATTAAGACTCTACATCATCTTAGGCAATTGAAACTCGGATAAGTGAAATCATCTTCAACATGTTGTCTTTTTCTTCTTCAATATTGAGCACATGAGGTCGAATATCCTTATACTTGCATTAAAAACTCAGATTGGTTACACATTCATAGGTTTTGTAAAAATTTTGTGTGAAATTTCTGAAATTCTAAATTCGAATGTGAATTTGTTTGTTTCATTCCTCAAGAACAATGAATTCATGTCCTAGAATGTGCAAGTGAGGAGCTAGAACAATTTTGTTGACATCCAACACGATAGAGAACCCGGGAAGGAAATTATATTGATGTGGAGTAATTTCATGTCGAAATCATATGTTCAAGTGGCTTGATGAAGCACATCTAGAAGAATTTGATATTTTGGCAAATAATCAAGCATTTATGGAGAAGGATTTGGTTGAGATAAAGTAAGAAATTCATGAGCTAAAGCAAGATATAAGGGATATCATATGTGCGATTGAAAGTATTAGAAGCAAGGTGTTTGATGTTTGGTAATATATCGTGTCTACGAAAGATGTATGGTGTTATTTGTAGGTGTAGTTCGGTTGATCTTTGAAAATGCGTTTGATCTTTGAGAATGTGTTTTATATATGAGTATGTAGTTAATGTTATTTGAAAATGATGTGTCTTATTTTTTATGTTTTAAATCCATAAGCAGTTCCATAAAAAATAAAAATTTATCATAAAAAGTAATTAGCATAAAATAGACCAACTAATATAAGGTTCCAAAAACCTCAAAAAGTCAGAGATTATATCATATTCATATTGAGAATTAGTTCTGCTTGTATTAATTACGCAAACATAGGATTAATTCTTAATTACTCTTATGAGTTGGTGTAACAAACAAAGAACATAAGGGGGAACATCAAGAAGCCGTTGGTATCAAACTCAAATACCAAATAAGGAAATGTCACATGCTTTAAATTTAGAAATAATTCTACAATTATAAAATTTAGTTCTTAATCATCCACAAATAAATCAAAGAAAAATATCTACCTTGGGATTGCTAACATGGTCGTTGGTATTAAAACAAGGAAGGGAGAGTCACATGAGTGACTTAAGGAAAAGCCCAACACATGTCACTTTCATTTTCTTACACATTATAGCCGTTGGGAGCAATATCATTTTTTTATTTAATTGCGTAGTACTATATCTATATATATTTATTGAAGAAATAGAGAGAAAAAAATTTAAATTCCTAAGCTGAGTTGTCAAGTTTAAAGCGATTTGGGGAGTTATTAACCAATGAAAAAAAGTTCAAATTTTTTTATATTTAATCATGACATTAGTTATGATCATAATAATTAAGATACTTAATGATATGATACATAAATCTAAACAATAAATGAATATTTAAGTTAAATTATTTTTAAATATAAAAAGATTTGCAGAAGATATTTAAAGTGGTGTTTATTTTATCCCACATCGATGGTAAAAGTATAGAAGAGCAATAAAATTACATTATAAATAGAGCTCTCATGTTCAATTGCAAATAATCTTTCTTCACATTTCGAATATGTTCGATTTTAATAAATTGAATCGAATAGTAATTATTTTTTTTGTTCAAAAAAATTTTGAACCAAATTAAACATAATTTATTTTACATTCTTTATTTTTGATTTCTTTCGGTTAAAAACAATACGAAATCAAATCATATAATGTTTCGATTTTCATTTAAAATTTCTAAATAAAAAAGATGAAAATTTATAAATACATTAGTTGAAAATATTTTGATAAAAATTATTTTACAATATTGTTATTCAGAAACCAGAGAGGATTTACGGATTGTATTAGCCAATTAGATTTAAGATGTAATTAAGTGAGATTTGATTTACAATTAAATCACATTTCGTATAACTAAATCGTATCAGATATTTATTTGGTAGTTTTTTGATTGGGTTGTTATCAACAATATCAGCCTAAACCTTTTAGGTAAGTAAGATATCATCATTTTATTAATATTAAATATTTTAGGTAATTAGCAATAATACGTAGGTTTATTGTTTTTATAATTTCTCAACAACAAGATTATATGGTAAGTGATGCAATATGGATTGAGCATGGAGCTGAAGTTGAGCTAATTGGTATAAT